>LPNX011207795.1:111999-164757 GCA_001517045.1 Pseudotsuga menziesii
TCTCATGGAGTTTTAGGAATAGACCAAGGAATTGTTTCTCTATTAAGCTCATGACACTTCGTTCTAATCTTGGGTATAATAATTTTCTTCCATGAGCTAGTTACTAGCGAGAGATACTTCTGATCCTCAAAGTTAGGATTAATAACCTCCTTATAATATCTTATAGATTATTCATTTATATTAATATTTGTATTAATATTTTTTTAAATAAAATTTACTTTACATGAAACCATATATATATATATATATTATTTAAGTTTTGCACAAACTTGTTTAAAATATCTCACATCTTTTCATAGAATTAAACATCAAATTGTTATAAATTAAAATTAAAATATATAAACAATAACTATACATTTTTATTAAATGAATAAATATATTATTGTATTAGTTAAACTAAAAGACCATACCATAATTTATATTTTACACAAAGATATAACATAATTCTTTTTCATAGAATTAAACATGAAATTGTTATAAATAAAAATAAAAATAAATAAATAATAATGAATAAATATATTATTGCATTAGTTAAACTAAAAAAGGATATTAACCATTCATAGAAACCTTGTTCCAAATTTAAAGAAATGTTATGAGATCTATACTTATGATTTTTAAATTTCAAATATAGCTTATTGAAGTTCATGTTACCTTCTACTTATTTTTTTTATAATGATCTTATTCAATTCTCTATAATTAATGCACATTATCTAAGCCCTATCTTTATTTTGTACTAAGACTATAAAATTCTTCACAATTATCACAACTTCTTCTTCACCTTATTTACACTAATGTGGAATGTTTATATATTGTTATTTTTCATAAAGAAGAATCTAAAATTAAAAGTATCCATGGTGCACTTCCTTGTTAGGTGGAATATATTTTTGGATACATTTATTGTAACTTCCTAAGGAAGTGTACAATTGTAATCGATATTAGTTGACTATATATTAGTTTTTATGTTGACTATAAATTTTTAACTTTTATCTATAGTTTTACATTGTTGCTGATTTTTTATATTTTTTTGTCTTTTTTAAAATTCAGTTTGAAATCATTCTTTTGGTTGTCAAATTGAAGCATTATTTCAGGGTCTTTTAGTACCACCACGAAGACTTCCTAAGTTTTTTGCGTATTCTAGAGGAGGGATGAAGCATTTACTAAATTCTTTTAATGCCACGCCAGTCTCAGCTAACAATGCATCTGTCACCGTCACTCCAAATATTAACTAGCCTTCCTACCAGCAGGCTGATTATTGAATCACAGTCACCACCTCGGTTTCCATCCCAATTCAATTCATCTTTTGTCGTTCATCTTCGTTTTCCTTTTTAAGGGGTTATCACCATTTACAAAGTGTTTCTATTGATGGTGTATTGCTGGTGTGTAGATTGGATTTATTTGCTTCTCCAGTTTACCCCAATTCAGTTCATCTTTTGTCATTCATCTTTGTTTTCCTTTTTAAGGGGTTATCACCGTTTACAAAGTGTTTCTATTTCTGGTGTATTGCTCGTGTATTGGTGTGTAGATTGGGGTTATTTTCTTTTGTATTTTAATGTATGTTGTCAAAGTCTTGATTCAAAGTCTTTGTTGTTTTTCATCGACAATTATACCTTCTTTTATATACATCATGTTCTTTATCGGATTTGTTATGTAGGAACAATACTAAACTTGTCTAATAGAGATATAGATGTCGACTGGTATTTCCTTACTATACCAAGTAAAAAAAGATAGAGAGGTTTCTCTTAGTGAATGGATACTTACACCCAACATTTAACATTTATAGGCTAGAAACGCTCCATAAATTCTTGATATTATTAAAATGATACATGCAAAACCAACGATGACTCATGTACTATGTAACGAAAAGTAGTAAAATATGAGATTTTATGCACGTGCAATCATTTTTCTTTTTTTTTCATATCTAATTTAGTATCCTCTACAATTTGTGTTTGTTCTAGTCCAAAAGATGTTTAAAATCATTCATAATAATAATAATTGGTAAATACCCAAATATGTAGTATCTCATCATATATGGAGTCTCTCTAAGGTATGGATGAGTCTACTCGTGGATGCAAATGACAATCATGGATAGAGGCATTGGAAAAATTGTAAATATGTTGTTCCTGGCACTTGTTCATTATGCACTAGGGATGGGGCCTGCGGCTACTGCAACTTACGGTAGATTGATGGATTTTGTGATTGATAAGATTTGTAAATTTACTTTTATTATCTCATGCACATTGTGAAGTTCCTGCCAGAGTTCCATAACTCATTATTTGAATGAGTCAAAATAAGTGGGCAAATTAATTAATGTAGCTATAACCACATAGGTATAATAAATAAGGTTGTAATTACAATACTGTTAGGGATTAATTCAGATCAGAATACTTAGGGGAATTAGCACTAGAAAAAAAATTCTTAACTGTATATTAATTTCCATTGGAACTGTTCTTATCATTTTCTTTGCATATTCCAAACCTAATAATATTTAGAGAAATGTCAATTTGGACTCCTTATCGACACAGAGGAAAATCCTTCCATACATAACACTATTTAGAATTTGATAGTCAACACATATGCGTAGAAATGAAACATAAATAAGAAGAAATCAACTTAAGATTAAAAAAGGAATGTTTTAAGATGTTCGTCTCTGGGCTTCGTAGAATAATAGAGAAATAAATTACTAACAGGATGAATTGAGATACGAATTCCCAAAATAATAGAGCAATGAAGTACTAACTGTTAGAATAATCAACCCATAGTCAGCTACCTTAGACATTAATTAATCCAATTTTTGTCTTATTTTCCTAGTTTCCATATTCCACCTTATGCAAGTTGTCCTCCACACATCCATAGTGGTCAAACTTGCTAAATTTGAGTCATGGAGCACTTGGGAAACCTCTTGGAATCAAATATGCTTTATTCCTAGCCTTCCTAGTGCATGTCTTCTTTTTTTTCTTTATTGCCTGCTTTTTTTGAGTTTTAAGGCAATTGGGAAAGTTTGACTAGGTGAAGTTAACTTGTTTTTTGTCCTCAAAATCCTCCACTCTTTTCTCCTATGAAAAGCATGTATGAGTTGTCCTTCCACCATCTATTAGCTTTCCTAATTGATTTTTCCAATTCGTGAGCTCCTAGATAGTTTTGGAAACTGCTTTATGCACCTATGGGGGATTTGCTTAGATTTAGTAAGCCTGCTTTTGACTATATTCGAATGGAATATTCATGAATTCAAATCTCTCATGTAATTATTTATTGTGGGAGCCTATGACTTCATAGGGTTGGCTATTGTACACTTATTCAATACAGATTAGTGTTCTGCTCCATATTCAGTCTCCTTTTGTGAGTAATTTGCATGTGTAATTGGCAATTGTTGTGAGTGTAATTGTTATAACACCTGGGTTCAATTTACACATGGTATCAGATCCTTTGTAGATCGATTTATATCCTTCCAATTTGTATTGCAGTTTCGACATCATTGACTGGGAGGATTCTGTTGACTGACCAGACAATTTCTGAGCTATGGATCAATCTCTGAAGATCATCTTGACTCCATTTAAATTCTTTGAATGGAAAGCAGAGATGGAGATACTGTTGAGAGAGAAAGGCCTCTACAGAGTGACTATGGCAACAGAAGCAGAGCCCAATGCAGCTTCAGAGAATATTAAATGGCACAACAGGAGGGATGAGGCCTATGGTCTCCTATGTTTGAGCATATCTAGAGACCTCCTTTTCCATCTTAATGGATTGACATCACCGAATGAAGTATGGGAGAAGCTTTTTGATCTTTTTGGAAAGACAGATGAGATGAGGGGACATCAAATTGAAAATGAATTGATCTCCCCGAGTCGCAATAGCTTTGAATCCCTGCAAATATATTTTTCCAAGTTCAAAGCACTTGTTTTGCAGCTAAAACAATGTGGGATCGAAAAGAAGGATGATCAGCTGGTCTTGGCCATACTCTCGAAGCTTGGCCCTGACTATTTAGTGTTTGTTTCGACCTTCTATGCCACAAAGTTGACAGCTTGAGCCTGGAAAATGCCTAGCCTTGCAGATTTCATGGAATCTCTCACATAAGAACAAGATAAATTGGTGATGATGGGGACCATCAAACCATCCAAAGACCAAGCTCTGGTTTCTGGAGATTTGAGGGTGGATTTAGAAAGCAAGAAGAAAGATAAAAATCCACCTAAGCAAAAGAGAGACAAGAACAAGTCTCTATCAGAGCCTCAAGGTTCCAAGAAGAACCCCAAGAAGAAGAAGAACAAAGGAGAAATGAGCAAGTGCAAATACTACAGTAAGGGAAATCATTCTGAAATATCCTACATGAAGAAGCAAACTGACATGCTAACCCAACTCCTAGAGAAGAATGGCATCTCCCTTCCAGACAGCTCAAAGAAGAGGGAAGGACGATCAAATTCAGAAGACAGAGAGAGAGTTCATGCGTTGGTTGTTGGCACATCAATCTCACCTAGTTTCATCATTGATTCTGGAGCTTCAAGACATATGGTTTCGACCAAGGAGGCATTCACCTCACTTGACATGTCGAAAGGTCCACCAATAGTACTGGGAGATGACTATCTCACTGAAAGTTTGGGCAAAGGGAGGATTGATCTTGACCATGGTAAGTTCAAAAATGTGTTGTATGTTCCAGGTATTGCCTATAACCTCTTATCAGTGTATCAGATGACCCACACAGGGTCTCCAAAGAAGGTCATATTCTCCCATGATGAAGTTGAGATCACAGAGATCTCAAGTGGTAAAGTCATTGCAAAAGGAGTTGCAAATCACACTTCGAAGGTATACATGTTCTCACACTTCCTACCCTACTCAAACCCCTCTGCTCTTCTGATTCATGCTAATGAGACAAGCAAGATTTGGTATGAAATATTTGGCCACCTAAATTACAAGTGTCTTTCTGATCTTAGTGAAAAAGAAATGGTCATAGGGTTACCAAAGATTAAGTTTTCCAAAGGAGTCTGTCAAGGTTGCATCCTAGGAAAACACCCAGAGCATAAATTTGAGAGAGCTAGTCATGAGAGAACCTCTGCACCTCTTGAGTTGATCCACAGTGATGTTGCTGGCCCATTTCCTCATATGTCAATGAGTCAAGCCAAATATGCATTGACATTCATAGATGACTTTTCCAGGTATTGCTGGGTTCACTTCCTGAAACACAAGTCTGAAGTTTTTGGCCTCTTCAAAGTCTTTAAGGCTTTGGTTGAAAACCAATCTGGGAGGAAACTCAAAGTCCTCAGATCTGAAAATGGTGGTGAGTATGTCAAGTCTAATTTTATTCAATATTGTGTAGATGCAGGTATTCAAATGCAACATTCTATCCCTTACACACCAGAGCAGAATGGTGTTGCTGAGAAGAAGAACAGATCACTGAAAGAGATGGCAACCTGCATGATGGAGGCTAAGACTTTTCCACCTAAGTACTGGGCCGAAGCTATAAACTGTGCAGCCTATATCCAGAATATGTTTCCTCATAAACATGTTGAAGGTATGACTCCTTTCGAAGCATGGAGTGGGCACAAGCCAGATGTGACCCATTTCAGGATTTTTGGCTCAAGGGCTTGGGCTAGAATTCCAACAGAAAAGAGGAAGGATTTGCTGCCCCAAAGCCAAGAGTGTCTATTTTTTGGGTAATCTAAAGATTAAAAAGGGTACAAGCTGATCAATTTTATCACAAACAAATCCTTCATTGAAAGGTGTGTTCAGTTTCAAGAAGATCTCCTAGCAGCAGTGGAAGTTGGAGAATCCTCTTCACCACCAGAACCTATGAATGTAAGTGAAGAGATAGTTGAACATGATGATTCTGATATTTCTGATAATTATGATTTTATTACAGATCCTAAAAGTCCTACAAGACCAAAATGGGCAGCCAAGACCATTCATGCAGCTGGAGAACTAGCTGGAAATCCTAATGATCCTAGGAGGACTAGATCTCAGTTTGAGAGTGCTCTGTGCATGAAAGATCCTATGTTTACAGAGAAATGCTATATGGTGATTGAATCAAATACACATACATATGAATATGCATAAAATGATCCAAGATGGCAAGCAGCCATGAAGGAAGAGTTCAACTCACTCCAGAAGAGCAACACTTGGGAGCTGGTTGATCTTCCCCCAGGGAGGAAGCTAGTTCAGTGTAAGTGGGTGTACAAAACCAAATTTGATGCTGATTGTTTACCTCTAAAGTACAAGGCCATATTGGTATCCAAGGGCTACTCACAGGTTCATGGCATAGACTACAATGAGACCTTTGCACCAGTGGCAAAGATGGACTCCATCAGGCTAGCCTTAGCCATTGCAGCTTCAAAGCAATGGGAAGTACATCACATGGATGTCAAGTGTGCTTTCCTAAATGGAGATCTCACTAAAGAGATATACATGCAGAATCCTCAAGTATTTTCTACTAACCCATCTCTTGTGTGCAGGCTAAAGAAGTCATTGTATGGGCTTAATCAAGCCCCTAGGGCTTGGTATGCCAAGATTGATAGCTTTCTGCTATCATTGAATTTTGTTCGATGCAAATCATATCCAAATGTATATTTGAAGCTGATTCATGGTTCATTAATTATCATTGTTTTATATTTTTATTACCTTCTCATTACAGGGAGCTCAAAGGATGAGATTGCCTCCTTGAAGGATGTAATGAACCATGCCTTCTCAATGACAGATTTGGGCTTATTGAGCCAAGTCTTGGGGCTCGATATTACTCAAATAAAAGAAGGAATCAAAGTACATCAGTACAAGTATGCCTTGTATTTTCTGAACAAATTCAAGATGAAGGATTGCAAGCCAAGCAAGACTCCTTTCCTTTCAGGAGTGAAGCTTGAAGAAGCTGATTCTTCACCTATGGTAAACAATACACTGTATAGGAAATTGATTGGATGTTTGTTGTATCTTACACATACTAGAACTGATATTTCTTATGTATTAAGTGTGGCTTCAAGATACATGGATCATCCTCATGAGATCCATTGGAGAGCAGCCAAAAGGATCCTTAACTTTGTTCAGGGAACAAGGACACATGGGATCTTCTATAAAGCTAAATCTGATCTTGATTTGAATGGGTTTAATGACAGTGATTGGGCAGGTGACAACACAGATCAAAATTCAACATCAGGATATGTGTTCATGCTTGCAGAAGGGCCAATTAGCTAGTCAAGCAAGAAACAGAGTGCCATTGCACTCTCATCTACAGAAGCAGAGTACAGAGGAGTTGTAAATGCAACAACGCTATGTTTATGGTTGCAGGGGTTACTTGGAGAGTGTGGATTCAAATCAAAATACTCAACTACTATATACTATGATAATTAGAGTACCATTTGAATCTGCAATGATCCATTTTCGAAGCAGAGAACCAAACACATTGAGATCCATATGCACTACATCAGACAACTTGTGCATGATGGCACCATTCACCTACTCTTCTGTTCATCTTCATAACAAGTAGCATATATCTTCACCAAAGTTTTTTGTGAGAAGACATTTAGCAATCTCAAATCACTGCTAGGGATTTCTGATCATGCTGTGAAGCATGAGCGATGACAAGATTTCCAAATTTTGTTTTACAGTCCATGTTTAAGGGAGGATTTTTCCCACTGGGTTTTTGCCTCTTTCCTTGGTTAAATGGACATGCAGTATGTAAAGGGTGACTAAGCCTTGTTGCTAGGCCCTATAATTTTTTGATATTTTACTCAAAAGTCAGGCTTAAGGGGGGGTGTTAGAATAATCAACCCATAGTTAGCTACCTTAGACATTAATTAATCCAATTTTTGTCTTATTTGCCTAGTTTCCATATTCCACCTTATGCAAGTTGTCCTGCACACATCCATAGTGGTAAAACTTGCTAAATTTGAGTCATGGAGTGCTTGGAAAACCTCTTGGAATCAAATCTACTTTATTCCTGTGTTGGGGCGCATACTCCAGCTTTGGGTAACTCCGCGGTTAATTAGAAAATTTGTAAGCGGAGCTATGGACCAAAATAGTCTTAGGGGTGTCAGGGTAAGTCAAAACCCTCTTTTTGTAATAAACCCATGGTTTAAATCCAGGGTTTAGGGTTTTTGGGTGCCCATGGTTTAAGACCATGGTTTTGTAAAACTGCGCAGTATAAATAAGCGTTTGTGTAAAAAGGATAGGTTAGGCTTTTTGATGTAAAGAAAGATAAGGCAAAGTAAGGTTGGTTTTTGTAAGGAAAGGATAAGTCCCAGCTGTGTGCGTGGACGACCTCTGCAGCTATGTGCGCAGAGGGTTTTTGTAAGAAAGGAAAGAAAGATCTGCAGCTGTGTGCGCAGGAGCCTGCTGCTGTGTGCGCGGCTGATAAAGGACTGAAGGGATCTGCAGCTGAGTGCACAGATCAACTGTGGTTTTGAGGAAAGAGGAATAAAACACAGTTTGTGGACGTAGCCCCTACACTGGGGGTGAACCACGTTATATTTGGTGTTGTGGTTTTATTGTGTTGATTCTGATTCTGTTATTTTCATGCATTAAACTGAATACATCTGATAACATAAGATCACTGCTAGTAATAAGCTTCGCTGTGAATTCCCCGTAGTGGGTTATGCAAGTTTAGTTTGTTTATTGTGTTGTGAGGTCATATGTGAATGAATGATAAATTTACAAGTGTTGATTAATAATTGTGTTTAAAGGTTAAGGTACAGTAATACCCTTCTCTGCATGCAGAAACCTGATTCTGCGGCACCCCATTGCTGTTTCGGGTGAGACTGAAACCTGCGCGCAGGTTGTTGCCGAAAGGGCCAACACGGTGGGTATTTTGTTGGTGCGACGCATAAGGATTAACTCGGGTCTGCCCTATTTCCCAACAAATTGGTTCCGTTGCCGGGACTTGAATTGGTTCAAATAAAAGAAGGAATCGTTCTTTCAGTTATACTTATTGATGTGTCGTAATTGAATATATGCTTTGTTCATTCTGCATAGTCTTACTTGTTATTTATATGGTTCTAACTTAACTCTGTTTGTGGAAACAAAGTGGGCGGAGTGGCGGGACTTGTTCTCCCATGATGGTCTGAGAGCTAAAGTGTTTACTTGACTAGCAGGCTTACTTAGTTCTTTGAACTAAGTCACCTCTTCTATTTTCATATGCAGATTATACTTAGCGACGAAGACTTATTTAAAGAGAACTGAATATCTTGATCCTAAAATACCTACTGCTTGTTACTACGGTTCCTTACCTACTCAGATTATAACAAGGTAAATACTATTTTCGTCAATTAGTTATGATAGCTAGATTTCCTACGTGCTACTCATAATTCATTAGGTGTTTATGTTTCATCTTTTATATCTTTGTATATTCACATTCTATGTTCATTTTATTAAAATTATTAACATAACCTTTGTTTTTTGATTGGCAGGTTATACTCTTGTTTTAAGGATCATACCTTTGATTTTTATAAAGGTTAATTATTACCATGGCATATTTCATATGCCATGGTTCTTAAGCTTGAAGCTTAGGGAATATGGTAAAGCAAGGTCCAAGGATTAAGCCTATGGTTGTGCGATACCCATTATATATATTATACTTGGTATTAAAACTTTTGGGTGGCATAATATAATGCATGGACTATACATTACACAAAACCTTGTGATACAATATTGGGGTGGCGAGTTTATAATATAACGTTTGAATCTTATGTGATGGGGTTTAAGGTATGCATGGAAACTAATGATAATGAATCATTTACAAAATATGGAAGAGTGGGTTTTGAGTTGGAAGTGGACACCAGGATGGCACCATTAATTCTCCTTGGGGATCATGGTAGACCCAACATAGGGTTTGGATCTCACGATGGTTTGTCATTTCGCTTGGTTATCAGTTGTTTTGGGCTTGGATCTGCCTAGGAGATGAAGACGACACCTTGGTTCACGAAGGTAGCCATTGTTGGTTCTGTGACAACATTTGATGTTTATCTCATTAATTATAGACAATCCATAGTTATCATCCTTGTTTTGTTGGGTGGTTTGCAGGTGCTAGGGTTGGAGAAGAGCAGCATGGATCAAAGCTTCATCGGTAGTTCATAGGTGGTGCCAATGTGTAAGGTAAGCCTGCCACACAAGCCTACACTTGTTGTCACTCGGCCTTACTATGTTTAGTCTTCATTCATTTGGTTTTGGGCTTCTCTATGGGGTTTTGATGCGCTTTCGGGCATGTGTTAACAAACTTGGGTTTTTTAATAATTTGTGAGGCCTTTTGTCCATGGGGTGAATTTTAGTGCCCTTACAGGCTCTGTGTATAAATTATGTTATTTGTAATTCATAACTTGGAATTGGGACCTTTATGCTTGGGAAGCACCATTTCTTGCAATGGTGCCACAGCCCTTGGCACGACTGGATAATACTTGACTTGCGTTATTTGAATTCATGTACCTAATATATACTTTGTTTATGAAATGGAAAAGGTTATTATGTTTATTGTTTGTAATATCTCGAATTTTGGACCTAACATTTATAGGCATGTGCCTGTTGATTATGATGATTATCTGGATGTTTTATTTTTATATTGGTCAAATACCCCATTGCAGATGAACATGATGATTTGTTTTATATATTGGGCATAAGACAATTATTAATGATATATGGATTTGTTTTTTTTTGTTGGGCGCGGACCCTGAAGCACATGATTGATGAAATGTTTTGTGTTGAGCGAGGAGCTTTGGAATTGCACTGAATTATAACTCCTTGTTTAAGCATTGAGTATGGGATGTGGTAAGCGCTAGGGATTACTGAAAAGAATTTAATAACTTCCGAGTGAAAATGACTCGAGAAGAATATTGATTTCATCATACTTATTTATAAGTGATTAAATGAAATTTCAAAATTTTGCATTCTCATTAAAATACTGAAGAGCTACCATGTTATATGAGGTAAATCCAACATGCAAGGATGTTTAGAGTTTCCTAGCCTAGTAGACCTAAACCATCTACCTACTTGACCCTAATGAAGAAGTTTCATTAAGTCTAGGTATCATGGTATATGATGCCCTGAGACAAATGTTAATAAAGTGTTATATTATTTATATGTACTTTATACATGTTATGTATAAAGAATTAAGTATATTAATAAATAAAATAAAGAAGAAGAGCTCCATCAATTATTATTTATTATGAAGATTAATAAATAGTATAATGTTTATAAAAGTCCAACTAGGAACTAGTAGAAATTTCCTAAGTTAAATTATTAAAATTTAACCCGAAGTAATTGAAAAGGGTTAAATCAAGAAACCAAGGTTTCTTGATTTGACCGTCCCTTTGACTAAAAAGTCTATCTATAAAGACTCAATCCAAGGAAAGGCTTGGGGTTTTGATCTATCATTAAAGGAGTCATTTTTTCTTCCTGTTTTCTCTCAAGTAAATTCTTGAAGAAACATTTCATGGATGGAAAAAGGAGAACTGATCCAGATCTAATACACTAGTTAGGGAACCCTAACTTAGGAGATCTAAGCTACTTGCATATTGGAGTCTAGCTCAAGGGGATCCGGATTTAAACCAGGAATGATTCCAGGTCATGGTTGGGTTGAATGTGGTAGTTGCCAAGTGATTTGGTCATCAAACATAGGTCAAATCCACATTGAATTGTTAATGCTGGTTATTTGAGTGTGCAGGTTCAACCATTAACAGAGCTTCAAATTCAGGTATGAAGCCCTTGACTGCCTATTATATTTTCCTATATTAATTGTTGTTTAAGCTAGATAAATGCTTTCAATACCTTTCCTAATCCTATGTGTTTGATTTTTTGGTTAATAATGTGTTGGGGTTTGTATTTTATTTAATACTAATTTTAGGCTGTAAATTTTATTATATACTGCATATTACCAAGGTTTGTATCTTTAAGTTGTTTTTATTATTCCAATAATTGAATTATGTTTACTATAACTAGGTTTTGTTTTCTGGTTAAATATATATATATATTACTATTAGGATTTATCACTCTGCTGACCTATTGCATTTGTCAGCAGAGGATTACCTTAGCTTTCGTTAAAATAAAACTAGTTCAGAGGTACAAGTAACTATGTATAATATAGAAATATACATATAACAATATTAAAATAGTTTTATAATTAATATATTAATTATATTACTTATAAACTGAAGTACATAATCAAATAATCTAAGTCGAAGCAAATAAGAACAGATGAAAACTAAATCTAAGATAGAAAATCATTAAATACCTTCAAGGTCTGTCTCAACAAGTATAAATTAAATATCATAACATTCCATTAAATAAACATAATCACAAATAACCCAATAGAGAATTTATTGTGACCATCCATGTGGTCTAATGCCGAATCTCTGTAATCTTATCAAGTCCACAGTACAAATTGCATAGGCAATAATCACATCCATTTACATAACTCAATTGCTATAATCCATAGTACTATTATTACAGTCACCCTTCTCATAAAACATAAAGTATTTAAAGGTCCCATCTAAATCCACATAGCCGTCGCATAACCTTAAAACATTTAACAATTAAAACTCATTTTGCTAATAGAGGTCGTGACATCAATTCCTATGGATGTCCAGAACCATGGAAAAAGAAATATTAACAAACCATAACATTTTATACACAAACAATAAGTAAATCATATAACATATTTACACAGGCCATGCTATACATCTAAATGTATGCGGGATGCAATTTATAAATACACCATTTTCTATGTAATAAACAAATACATACACTGACAGAGAGGTTGTAAGACCCTAACTACATTCACGGCCTAGGCCAAAGATTTTAATATGACACACAGTCTTTCCAAATTAACCCTACAGTAAATGTTGGCCATCGTGGGTTCCCCACCCATGGCTCGTCACAGTCCACATTGCTTAAGAACTAATGCCAATAACTAAAACCCTACACTAAGTTATTGCAACACTGTGGGAAAGGCTCATGCCATTCGCAGCATGGCCTATACCCATGCTGTCAATGAATTACAATATAAAAACTAAACAACTTCATTATATACAGAGCATTTGAGAGCCAACGAATGCCTTGTTTCACACCATCTTAACAAACAGAATAACGCATTATATTCATCTTGTACATAGTGAAAAATAATAACCACGGTAATCAAATAAAAACATAATTTATCCATTTACACAGTAGGTATCATGTTGCGCTACACAGTCGTCAGTTAAGACCAAGAACCAAGTTACACATGCATGCAAATGGGCTAATGCACCATTGCAAGCAATGATGTAGCCCATGGTTAAAAGGCCCTGTTATCCCTAAAGTTGAACCTAGACTACAGGGGTTCAAGCTTAAGGAAATCTTTTTCTAAAATGTACAAATCAATGAAATCAAACTGAAAAACAAGCTGGTATGAAATCAAAGCTATTGGAAAAAATCACAGAATTATGAATGAACTAAGCTGGTATAACATGAAAGGTATAAGAAAATCAAACAATTATCAAAGAACTTAGGATGGTGTGAAACCAGAGCTATAAGAAAATCATGAAATCATTGTATAACATAAAACCAAACACAAGGTCCAATATCTCAGTAACTATGATCATAAAGTCATGAAATGAAACTGTCTCTATTTTCTGAAAGTATAAAGGATAATTGTACTTCAAAATAAGAGTTACTGTAATGGAATGCAATGGAACATATACATGACAAATTATAAGAAACACAACTCATAACATACATAGACAAATCATAATCATGCTCATTCAAAATAGAACCTGTATTGAAGCTGTAGAGTGTTTATGTTATACACACAGTGATCAAAACTAGCTTTCATAACTCCAAACTTTCCAATCCCCGTCTCCTCTCGAGACCTCCTTAAATACAAAATAATATTTTTTTTAAACTAACCATAAGATCCTATATCTAAGGATCGAGCCTACTAAAAAATAGGGAAGTCAATCCCTTTTAAAAAGTATTTAAGAACAAGTGTAATATATCTGTCAAATAAACAACATAAGTTCAAAAGCAAATTACAATTTAACTTCTAAAGGCTTCTAGAATCCTCTGATAGTGTAGCTAAGTCACCATCTGGCGAATTCAACATCCTTATTGTCCTCCTTGTTCTGAGCTTTGACTTGTTCCAACTACCTCTGAATGGCTCGTTTCTCCCTTAGAATATCTTTGGAAATTATCAACAACTTTTGGTATTCTGTCTCTTTGTCCTCTAGATCTTCACGAAGTCTCTTATTGGCCACCATCAATTTTTCATTTATATCTTACAGATAGTTGGTTTGCTCTTTGTATGTTTGCAAAGACTTCCTACATTGGATCAGTTCTGGAGATATTTCCAAGTCTTCTTCTCTTATATGGACTCCTTCTTCCTGCAAACTCTTTGATGTTGAACCATTATCTGGATTATCCTGCTTGTCTGTGAAAAATTCTTCTGGTATAGAGCCTGCTATGCCTTGAATATCAATAAACCTTTCATTATCTACACAGTACTGGTCCTTTGCTGTATGTACAGTTTCTTCACTACCAGCATCATCTATCATTGCAACATCCATGGCATCTTCATGTGCTACTCTTTTCTCTATCTGCATCTTCTTCCTTAACCAAAGGAATATGGGATGCAAATAAAGAGGAAGCTCCTATTTGCAGTGCTTCAAGTTTGACCTTCTTTGACAGCAAGGGATTTGTAAAGATGTGGAAATTGTCAACTTGGGAAGGGGTAAATAATAGGTCTAACTCTTCTTTTCCTTTTTCTATATGTGGGTTAAAAGAAGGAACTGGAATGGATGAAGATTCAGGGATCTCTAAAGCTATAGGCTGTTTGAATTTTTCTGATGAAGTATAAATTAAATTTCTCCTAGCCTCCTTTAACAACTGCTCAGGATCTGAGATTCTTGGATTCAAAGGGGATGAGGGATTTCCTTGAGTTCCTATCTTCTTTGAAGCCACTGTAACTTTTTAAAAGGTGACTGAATGTAGTCTATATCAGATTAGACTGATTTTGTTCACCCTACAAAATCAGTTTCATGAAAATGTCAATTACCCAGGGAAGATATGCTTTCCTTTGTCCGTCCCCGGCCATGGCGCCAGAAGATGTTATCCCTAAAGTTGAACCTAGACTACAGGGGTTCAAGCTTAAGGAAATATTTTTCTAAAATGTACAAATCAATGAAATCAAACTGAAAAACAAGATGGTATGAAATCAAAGCTATTGGAAAAAATCACAGAATTATGAATGAACTAAGATGGTATAACATGAAAGGTATAAGAAAATCAAACAATTATCAAAGAACTTAGGCTGGTGTGAAATCAGAGCTATAAGAAAATCATGAAATCATACAGGAACTGTATAACATAAAACCAAACACAAGGTCCAATATCTCAGTAACTATGATCATAAAGTCATGAAATGAAACTGTCTCTTTTTTCTGAAAGTATAAAGGATAATTGTACTTCAAAATAATAATCACTGTAATGGAATGCAATGGACCGTATACATGAAAAATTATAAGAAACACAACTCATAACATACATAGACAAATCATAATCATGCTCATTCAAAATAGAACATGTATTGAAGCTGTAGATTGTTTATGTTATACAGATAATGATCAAAACTGGTCTTTCATAACTCCAAACTTGCCAACCCCTGTCTCCTCTCGAGACCTCCTTAAATACAAAATAATATTTTCTTTAAACTAACCATAAGATCCTATATCTAAGGATCGAGCCTCCTCAAAAATAGGGAAGTCAATCCCTTTTAAAAAGTATTTAAGAAGAAGTGTAATATATCTGTCAAATAAACAACATAAGTTCAAAAGCAAATTACAATTTAACTTCTAAAGGCTTCTAGAAGCCTCTGCTAGTGCAGCTAAGTCACTCAAAACTTGTGAACGCTTCCGCAATCTGGAGAATTCAACATCCTTATTGTCCTCCTTGTTCTGAGCTTTGTCTTGTTCCAGCTGCCTCTGAATGGCTCGTTTCTCCCTTAGAATATCTTTGGAAATTATCAACAACTTTTGGTATTCTGTCTCTTTGTCCTCTAGATCTTCACGAAGTCTCTTGTTGGCCACCATTAATTTTTCATTTATATCTTGCAGATACCTGGTTTGCTCTTTGTATGTTTGCAAAGACTTCCTACATTGGCTCAGTTCTGGAGATATTTCCAAGTCTTCTTCTCTTATATGGACTCCTTCTTCCTGTAAACTCTTTGATGTTGAACCATTATCTGGATTATCCTGCTTGTCTGTGCAAAAATCTTCTGGTATAGAGGCTGCTATGCGTTGAATATCAATAAACCTTTCATTATCTACACAGTACTGGTCCGTTGCTGTATGTACAGTTTCTTCACTACCAGCATCATCTATCACTATAATATCCATGGCATCTTCATGTGCTACTCTTTTCTCTATCTGCATCTTCTTCCTTAACCTGGTTCTTGGCTTCTCTGTCTTGAATAACTGTTTACAAATTTTATTCTTTGAAGCTATACTTTTCAGCATATCACTAAGTTTCTATGGGTTTTCATTTGTACATGAAGCTTCAGGGCACAAGCCTTCCTGGATGGGTTTCTCAGCAGTATTCTTTTCTTCCTTTTCAACAGTTTGGACTGGTTTTTTAGGACTTGTTGTTTGTTGGTCAGTATCTTCCATCATTCTTTTTCCTTTCTCCTTAGGGTTGTCCTTAAACCCTAGATTTGTTAACAATGATTCCCATGTTCTTCCTTCCTTTTGCAACTGAGCAAAAATCAATAATTTAATTAATCCTTGGTGATAGACAGAGCGAGTAGTATGCTCGGGATGGATTTGAACCTTGGAAATCATTTTTTGGAGGATTTTTAGTAAATAAAATGGGAGATTTACCTGTATACTTCCATTGATGTGCATTAACAATTTTAGATGGCATTTTAACACTCGGTCATACCTGCCATCGCATGTGATGTAATTTTGTATCATCTCCAAAGGAATTTTCTAGCCTGGTTTCATTTTGGTAATATGGACACCATTTTTCCAATCTAGGTTTTCACCTCCTGGCATCAGAAATTCACTGAAATTGCCTTGGAAGTCCTGTTGTTTGAACCATTTTTTTCCCTGTGCTGGAACATCTATTTCCTCAGCAATAGAACCCTCATTTACCCTAACTGTTAGGCTTTGCAGCTGAACTCTTTCATCTCTATAATTTTCAAAAAATAACATGGTCACCTTGTTGCAGCTGCAACAATTCTCCCAAATTTATAAAAAAATTTGGACCCTCCTTTACTTTGGATTAGTTCAGTCCTTTTCTTGGTTTCATCCTGTTGATTTTAACTTATGGATTTCGAAGTGCCTTCATGGAATTTGAGTGCTTTCAATCGATTGGTTTCTCATCGTTTTCATGCCTTAAATTTCATCTTAGTTGAGCCCCTTGCCGTTTTTGCAAAACTCTTTCAAAGCTTTCGTTTTAAAGCCTTCTTGTAGCAGTAGTTAGTTTGTTGACAAGCCCGCCGTTGCGGGTGTGTTTCGGATCCTCCAAACCTGTGGTCGGGCCGCCGTTGCGGGTGTCCTTCAGCTCTTAATTTTTGTGTCCGGGCCGCAGTTGTGGGTGCTGTTCAAATCTCAGTTTAGTATTGTTAACCCACCGTTGCGGATGATTTCTGGAACTTGGTGATTTTGTTCCACCCCGCCGTTGCGGGCCTTCTTTGGATCTCAGTTTTTTGTTTCGCGCCGACCGTGCGAAGGTTGGTGGTTTTGTTTCGCCGTTGCGGGGGTGGCCAAACTCTTGGTCATCCGACCAATGTATCTGCCACCGCCCGATCACATTTCTCGATCACATGACTTATGTTGTGCATTGCGGGTGATGGAGAAGTGAGTATGGTCCGCCGTTGCGGAGAGGGGAAGCTTTAGTCGCCCGACTGACTTACGTGATCGCTCCGACGGAGTTGACTGGTCGCACGTGCGAACTTTTTATATATACAGGGCGTGTTTTTGGGTTTTTTATTGTTTTTTGTCGTGCCCAAGCTGTCAACGTTGTCAAGCTCGCGAGTCGTGTGGAAGCATCGTACCGGTACCCGCGTCCAGCTGTTGATTGAAGGCTCCATCGTTGTCGCCATTTCGTTTGTGCACTCCTGCCAGGTAGGATCTTAAACCCCTCTTTTCAAGGTTGCGGCTGTGTTACTTAGAATGTGTATAATGTAGAAGTTACGGCCCGTAGTTCCGTTTTGCTCACAAGTGGGGTTTTTTACCCATGGCTAGGGTTGTCGGTCTCGTTTTCCCAGTAGTTGCGCCCACGTTTTTATCTTTTTGGGGAGGATAACTTGTGCGGTTAGAGGGATTGGGTTTTTCCCTTTTATAAGGCCCGCGTTTTCATCTACCTCCTCCGTTTAGTTCATCCCTAGCGATAGAGGAAGACACGGTGCAGGCGGCCGTTATGCCGCCTGCACCTGGTTATTTTCTTGTAGGATGAGGACCTTGAAACATTTGGATGGGGTTTTCACCATTTTTTCCATGATAAAGGCCTGGCTGTTCGATTCCCTGTTCTTTGAGCCCTAATCTTAGCCTCCGCGCTGCGCATTTACCATTGTCGGCCACCGTGAATCCCTAGGGCCGTGCCGCAGTTATTATTCGAAGCTTTGGGGGTATAATGAGTAATGGCGCTGATGGTTTTCCCCTGCGCAAAGGGTTGTCATGGGTGCCCGTATTTCATGACCGCACCAATGTAATTGTCATGTCCGCGAGCGGCATAGGCTTTGCTATTCTTGTCCTTGCTAAAGCTTGTTTAAGTTTACAGGATAGTCGCGTTGATTTTGCATTGGCATATTGATTAGTCTTGATGGCAGACCGTTTGATGAAGTAAATCCTTTAGCATTTATGGCTTGTTATATTGCATAAATGATTTGAGTTTGTGCTGATAGTTCAGATGGTCAAGTTGTGCGTACATATGTGTTGCTTTCTTACTTACACACTGATATAAGACAATAGCACAGCTCAAAAGATTGCATGACTAGTTCAAATCCTTCAATGTAAAGAACATATGTCTGATATCATTATAGCCACATAGACAAATGGAGAAAGAATAAACTGCTTCTTAATATTTTCAAATTTGAATTGCTTAATATCATGATGTTTTACATTGCAGGAAGATTTCAAAATGTCCAGAAGACAGAAAAAGAAGGCCCCTGTGGTAGAAGAACAAACAGCAATAGAGGCCGATCTACCCATTGAATACATATATGAGGATACACAGTGTGTCACAGGGGTGGACCCTGAGTATAAGTGGGGAGACATACACAGGATGATTTCCCGTAGGGAAGTCCCATATATGGGCCTGGAGGAGGAACACATCTACGCAAACATAGAAAAATCTGCAATCATGAAGGTTGCCACCAGGCCAGAAATGTTTCCATGTGCTGAGTTGATGAGGTGGATCTTGCCACACACAAACCATGGTTCAATGCTTATCTGTAATGTTGAAGGATAGGGCTATGCTTCCTTTAGCCCTGGATATGTAGCCTTAGCCTACCACCTACCTGAGCCTCAAGTTTTCTTGTCCAATGAGTGGTTGGACAATCTCAGGATGGATTTGATAGAAACCATGAGAAAGATGCTATTACCAGGGAAGCTCTATAGACATAGAGCTACTGAAGATTATGACACAGCCACCCTTAGACCCCCGTACAGATTCATAGCTCTAATGTTGAATAGGATCTTCGGGAGGGCCAATGGTAGATTATTCGAATTCGAATGGATACCCCTGATGTTCTATGTGGCCACTGAAGGGACCATATTCAACTGGTCTGGCCTGGTATCTAGTAGTCTGTCTTCCTATATAGCTACAGCAAAGGGAGGAGTACAACAGAAAAAATCCGAGTTTTATATGAGCTCAATCCTGATTGACTGCATAATATGCCACCAGCCCTTCCCCGGGCTCAAATGTGTTTGGGATAGGAACAGAATGCCCGTATATGCAGCCTTTAAGCTACTAGGGGCTCATCAATACCGTAGTTACTACCGAGAAATCTGCGAACATTTTATCATGCCTCTGCACACTCTTGTCTTCCGAAAGGAATGTGACTGCATGTCTGAAGAAGCTATGCAGGTAATAGAAGAATATGGTGATTATTTCTTGATAGAGAACGGGATGTATCTTAGAATGTTTGGTGGGTCAAGGACACCTTATCTGCTGCCTAAGTATGCAACAGATTATGTAATTCATAAGGATGCTGTTAGACAGGTATTTATTGACGGAGTTGGTCATTTCTTATTTTCAAAGAAGAAGGTTGTCTACCCACCCTTACCTTTTAAGTTAGGCAGCTGCAGTTTCTCTAATGTGAAACAGGCTCCAGAATTTATAGAGGAACTAGAGAAGTTCCATTTCGGGGAGATGACCTTCAGGAGAAATGACACCCATAAAAGAATGGCTGAGCATTGCAGAAAGCACAAGGTGTTTTATGAGTACACCCATCATTTCGACAATGATGAATCCGTGTTCAGAAGAGCCCCAAACATGACAGCACTCAATGAAAGGTTCAAACCGAAGCACTCCACCAAAGGTGGGAAAGGATCCGAACAAGAGAGGGCTGAGCAGGCTAAGGCTGAGGAAACAGCCCGAAGAATAAGAGAAGAGGCCCAAAGGCTAGAAGAGGAAGCTACGGAATGGCTCCAGAAAGGAGAAGAGGAAAAGAGGAAAGCTGCCCAGGATGCAGCTGGGAGAACAAAAGAAAAAGCTAGAGAAGCCGAGGAGGCTGCTAAGCAAGCAGCTGAGGAAGCCCAGAGAAGGCTGAATGAAGAGCTTCGCAAACAGGAAGCTGAGAAGACAGAATTGATACAACAATCAGCTTCTAAAGTACCACCAGAACAAATTCAGGGGGAGGAAAACCCTGAGGTGCAGACCATGCAAGTGCTCACCACTATCACGCCTACAGCTCCCATGCTTCAGTTAGTGCCCTTTGCACACAAAAAGGGGGAAGAAGTCCCTGATTTTAGCACAGTATACTATGACAGGGATACCAAAAGGATTATGAGGAGAACTAAGCAAAAGATAGGGGCCGAAGGAATGACCAGTACCATGATAACTGATAAAGCTGTAATGGTCGGGACGGATAAAGATCCAAGGTTTGTCATAAGGGCTGGCAGAGCAGCAATAGACGCTACGGAGGACAATGTAGATTGAATGATGAAGGGGATAGACTCAACCAAGAAAACCTCCGCTCAGCTGAAGGACACCCTCAGGAAGGAAAGAGAAGATGGAAATAGGTTGAAAAGAAAATATGAGCATGTGCTTAAGGAAATGGAAGCCACAAAGAGCGAAATCCATGCCATTCAACAAGAAGCCCTGGGAAAATCCCAACAGGAGATTCAAGTTTTAAAGGATGAAAAGGAGCAGCTGAGGGTAAAGATGGGAGACCTGATGGAGCAACAAAAGATCATATATGAATCCAATACCTTGAGCATTAAGGAGCTGGAAAAGCAGCTGGAAGAAGCAAAGGCACAGCAGGTCAATCTGCAGCCAGTTAAAGATCACATCTTGGCTCAGAAAGCTAAGGTGTTGCACCTGCAGAATGCTCTAGAGGAGGAAAGATGTCAGGTCCTCCAGATCGATGGCAGACTGGACGAAATTTTAGACACAACTTCTTATTTTGTGGACAGGTCGCAAGACATACTTGAAGTACTGACTTCAAAGATAACCCGGATGGAGGATGACAAAGAAGTCCCAGCTGAGCTAGTGGTCAAAGATAAACAAGCTTTGAAACGGGACCATGACCTGATAGAATTTGTCGTCAACACTGCAGAATATTTTCAGAAGAATGTCAAGAAAACAAAGGGAGCATGCGCAGAATTCTTTAGAAGAGTTCTGGTCGCATACAATCGTTGTCAGGCAGAAGCTGGGAAGAGATTACAGGAGTTCCCAACTCACGATGCATTTGCAGAAATGTTGCTAAAAAGGCAACAAGATGAGGAAGCCAAAGTGCAATGTATCAGTGCTATTGATGAACAAATCCTCAGAAATGAAATAGGCCACTCGGCCATTAGCGTACAGCTCTTGGAGGAACAGATACGGTTGAACACGGCCAGGATTGAGGCCATTCGGAAGCAAGCTGACAAATTCGAGCTGAGCATTCAGTTTCTGAAACCTATCTCGTTTGAGAGTCTCGCTGCTGAAGCAGCAGCATGGAGAAAGTTCTTGGAAGACCAAGCGGCACCCCCCTCATGAGAAGGACCAGTCAAATTTTTGTATATTCAAATAAATTGTAAAAGGTTGTAGGAAATTGAAACGTTGGGGAGCCCAAAGGTCACTTTGGGAAACCCAACCAATTTTGTTTTTTGTATAAAACTAGGGAAGGTAGACTAGAAAGAGGCTTTTTCCTAGTGAGACTGGAGAACTTATTGTAAGAAGAACTACTTCATTTTGCAATAAAGAGTTTTGGTTTTCCTGTTGGAGAAAGAACTGTGAAGTCTTCCAAATGCTGTACCATGGGCGGCGGAAAGATGAATTACTTTATTTTTCAGCTTATGTCTGTGAATCGTGAGATTGTTCTAACTTTATGACCTATGTCTGGTTGAATAATTTCTGATTTTATTTATGGAAATTTCACTTAGAGTAATGTATGTGTTTTTATATAACAATTGGCTATCTGGTTGTTAAAATATTTTCTCACTCATGTGTTGTAAACGTAAATAACAACTATCTGTAATTTTGTTTATCATGCATGAAAGTAGTACATTACTCACTAATAATCATTTTCTGGCTCCCCGGGGATAGATAGTTAGTCATCTCATTTCATAGTTGCATATGTGGTTTAGATGTTTGTGGATATAAGACGAGAGGTAAGAACCTGCGCAGCACATTATGTCGTTCCTTGCATCTTTATCACCCTGCATGGTTAGGATAGGCATATGCATTGCATATATTAAGTCAAAATACAAATTCCGGTGGACCGGGCCGCAACCGGTAAACCCTTGTTGTTACTTTGACCTACGGTAGCCGAACCGTAAAACGGACGGATTCCCTATACCAAACAGTCAGCGGGCTAGTTGGGAACGCTGATTGGGGAGAATCCCTTACTGTTGCCGCCTGCGAATTTCCAGGCCTCAACACACCTGCGAGTGGTAACCTTTCAATTTCTCACAGAAATTAAACCATCCTGCTTTCTTCATTAGTTTAGCAGACCTGGGAAATTTCATTATCTAGTCTGTACTATTTGGCTCTAAATTGCAAATGAAACCTCCTGGTTTTCTCTTCACTATAACCTCTGGCTCTTCCTCGTATGCTACCTTCGACATTAAAAACCATAAAAAAATTTCAACTTTGTTGTATAGACAGACTGGGCTTTAAATCTTAGACAAAAAAGCACACCCACTAAACTTTGCTGCAGTTACCTCTGTGGCAGGTCTTCACTCCATGCTAGCTCTGGCCTGTCAATCTTATTTTCAATATTGCACCTATGCTTGTGATAGTACTAATTAGATTGATCTGCAAGCTTAACCGAATGAAGATGACAGTGAGATAAAAACCCAAAGCCTCGTCGGTCTTACCCTTAAACCTCTGTCAGTGATGCAAACCAACAAATCCATTTACACTATACAGCCCCGAACAATGAATTCTTTGCTGTAACCGCCTGCTTTGAGATGCAGGGAAGTGTATATGATGTAATCCATACCTTCAAACTGAAAATCTATTAGGGTTTGAAAAAAAACCCTAGCTGCTGCTCGTAACCAATGAAGATTAACATTATACAAACAGGTCTTTGACTATCCTTCTCCAGTCAATCAGCAAAATAATGAGACAGATTTTAGGGAAAAGAGTACATTAAGTCGCTTCTTCCATGATCAGTACTAACATTCATTGCATGTAGTGTTCAAACTTCAAAATGCTAACAGGTGTACCATTTCATAAATGACACGATGAAATCCATCATTTTATGGACATGGGCTCCTTTAAAACATATTCATATCGAATGCAAAATAATCATGAACATAATCAAAGTTTATTACCCTTCTATACTCCATGGTATTTATAAACAATAAAATTGTTAATAAAATATCCTTTGAAATTCTTCTATCAGTAAGTAAAATGCTACCAGTTCATGAAATGCTGCTAGTTTGGATAATGCTACTAGCTTTAACAATTCATCATATAACATACAATCTCTTGCACATACATAGGTTCATGACTAATGAATGAATATTTTGATGATTCAGGATAATAAAATAAAACCATAATGGCATTCAATCAAACATAAGGTGTAAAACCAAGCAAAATTTAAGAAATAAAAACACATCACAATCAAAAGATCTTAAAATAAAAAGGTGGAACAACCTTAGAGATAACAGGCCCAAAATAAAAATAATGATTTATATACCCAAACTTATTTACATAGAGCCAAATGGCTTAGGATTTACTTCATGACTTAATTCCTTAACACCTTAACAAAATAATAAAACCCAATTTTGTATCTTAAGCCTGAAGGCAAAATTGAAGCCCACAATATAAAACCACAACCAAGCAACAAATCCAAACACAATCTTCCCAAAAGGGCCGAGAGGTAGCAAGTGTAGACTTTCTCACAAGCTTACTGTGGCCACTATGCAAACATTTTGGAGCCGACAATGAAGTATGGAGCCACCCCTCTTTCGCTACCCTATCACCTTCAACCAAAATCGAATATGCTCTGGATGAGAAGCATGAAAATGATCAAGTATATCAATGTAAAACCAAAGAATTACTGATAAATCAACTGGGGTCTTACCTTTGTGACTATGGAGGTCGCCTCCATTTCCTCTTGCGCAGAGCAAGAACAAACACCAACTCAAACGTTTCAAATGACAAAACCATCGTGTGCCAAGACCTAAGCTTGGTGCTACCATGATTTCCAAATACATTAAATGCACCAAATGGAGTCCATTAACGAAATACAAAACCCACTCTCCATATTCATGCTCCATTGCATAATTCGTGGCCTCCATTTCCCATACAAATAATTAAACCTTGCTAATATATGGTTCCATCTTATATATATTCGCCACCCTAGTCATAACACAAGGTAAAACATTACAACGTGTTTGTTATAACAAGGCATAATGTATTGCAATGACAAGGCTTAAGCGTATAGTCTATGTATGTTCTGCATTGGCGTTAAGTCAACCACAAGACTTATATATTAACATATTACAACACACCATAGGGTTAAGGCATATTAACATATGAACCTTAGGTTAAGACATTAACTTAATGCAATCAAATTAAGCCCTAAGCCTATGCTTAGTGAACATGGCATATGTAATATGCCATGTTTTACATTTAACCCTCGTAAGAAAAATCAAGATATGAACCTAGTCCGAGATAATAACCTCCACATAAAAAAAAACAAGATATGATTAATAGTTTTTAATAAACTAAACATAAACATAATTAATACCATGATGTAAAATGAAGAGTTACAAGTTCATAAGGAAGAATAACTACCTAACACGAACTTTAGTAGTGAGAGCTAAATTTATGAGAATAGTAATTATACCTGTTATGATTTGGACTTGGTAAAGGAACCAAAGTCAACTAGTAGTATGTTCTTCAAGATTAAGGCTTTCCGTACTCTTTAGACAAGTTTTCATCACAAGCATGAACTGCATGTAAAATAGAATAGGTGCCTTAGTTCAGAGAACTAAGTAAGACCGCAAACCAGTAAACACTTTTACCTCTCAAATCGTCATGGGAGAATGAGTCCCACCACTTCGCCCATTTTGTTTCCACAAACAAAAGATAAGTTGGGAATCTATAATTAACAAGTGCGACAATGATGAAAGGACGAAACATATGAATCCAGTGACAACACATAAGCGACAAAATTATAAGCATAACACTGAGTAGTAAACAATAGTACAACATCATAAGTAAAGTACATAAAATAAATAAGGACTGGAAGTAAAACACAGATCGTAAGAACAACTTACAAATAAAAAGAGGTACCTAAAGTGAACGATAGAGTTCCGTAAGTGAATAATGTTCTGTCTAGGTAATTTTTACTAGCCTATAATTTTTTATTTTTATTTTTGGGGACATTACACTGTTTATGAGTTGAATTTATTCCATTCTTATTTGATTATTGCTGTGGTTTGAATGAAGAATTCTCCTCCATTGATAGACTGTGTATAGAATGCTTTTATTTAAAACCTAGCTGTAATATTTGATAGTGTATGGCTTGGCAATGTCGTAGATGGGTTAGGCGCTTGCCATGGAAGCTGTGAAATCGTAGTCTATTTGGATTTACTTTATGGTTAATACTTAATGTAATGTGGAAACAAATGAGATGTGGGTGCCACCTTAGAGTAATTTCGTTACTGCAGGTGAAAAGGTTGACAGTGCTCGTTTGTTGTTTATCTATACTGTGTATTTTATTTTATAAGCCATGGCTTATGTAAATGTTGCACATATCTTAATGAGGGTCTTACAACCTCTTATGTAATGATTCATTTCTTTGATTTATTATCCTGTGTTTATTTAATTTGGTCGAGGATGTGGTTACAAAGAAAGGGTAGATCTTGAGTCTTACGACTAGATGTAGTGTGTATGTTTGTTATTAAAAGTATCGAGGTTAATAAATTATTTATCTCGCATACGTTGTATGCATAGCATTGCCATGATTTAATGTAAACAAATACACACAGGGTTCAAACCCTGTTCATGGTTGATGTAACGAGTTGTACATTTATATAAGGATGTGAATTGTGGGTTGGATGCCCACAGGATTCAATTCCTATTCACCTTCGTAATTACTTTGGACTGTATAGAGACTTCGATATGGTTTATAAATGAAAACAATTCATGTGTATGAAATTATATTGAGGTTTTTATTATGATGGTTTTGTGGTTATGTAGTGATTTAAAAACGATTACTATGTACCATTTTATGTGGTGGTTTTATTAAGCCCACGACTTGTATTTTGTAACCCACAGGGGTTGATACTGCGAGCTCTGGATAACTTAGGATTTAATTTAATGGTTGGAATGTTTAATTGGATAATCGTTAAGTGATGCCCATGATTGATATTTAAATGAGACTATTCGATTTTTATGGCATACGTTTTGATTATGTGGATTTAAATAATGAAAATAGGCATGATATTTGGACCAAAGAATGGTCATGATACTCACTCTGTTAGTTGTTTATGAGGAATTTAATTTTAATCATGGGGACTTCACTTAGTGAGATACTAAACAATACCCTTAATTTCTTGAGATATTGACCCAAACTCTTTTTGTTGAAACCCCCTCCCAATACTTAAAACCTCCTCCCCACCCCTTTTTATACCTCAATCCTTATAAACCACCCTACCCACCCCCACCTTAAACCCCTCATCCCCCCCAATACTTGAAATATATTGGTTCAATTTTTGATAATTTTAAAACCCACAATATGAACTAATGTGATAGTATATTGGTCAACAAGTGAATCCCCCGTGATTTTAATGGAATGTTTTAGCAATTATCTTGTATTTAAATATGTAGATCTTGGAAGGTCTTTACTAGTGTATTTATATTAGGAATAATTATAGTTTGTACTTTAATTGATTAGATTCATAATTCTATTCTGTAACTATTAATGCATATTTATATATAGTATTTTGATTTGTTTACTGTTGATGTCTATATATATTTATATATAATATAGTAGTTCAGTTTGTAGATAATATCTTAGGCTTTCTAGGTTGTAAGTTTATACTTATATGTATATATATAACTTACTTTTGAACTAGTTTATGTAATTCTAAAACATGCCTCTACTGACAAATGGAATATGTCAGTAGAGTATAAAGACCAAAGGAGTAGATAAATAATAGATCTGAAATAAACCTAGTTTGGACTTTACCCAGTTTCATTAGTAAAACTAAAACAAGAATTTAAACTAGGGTGAAAAACCCTTGATGAACATTTGTAGAGAAATTAAACTTGCAGAAGTAAACTAATAAATAAACCCTAGATAAACCTAGTATAGAAAATCACTTACATCCTAGGGTTAATATTTTAAAATGAAAACCCTAGCATATTTAAACATAGAAGCATATACATTGGGTTAAGAAATGCAATGTAATCGTTTTCCTAACATATCTAGCATTTATTATAGGAAATTAGTATAAACATTCTAGGGATTCATACCTATAACTTGAATCTCTGTTAATGGCTAAACCAACACACTCAAATAACAAAAATTAACAATTCAAGGCAGATCTAACCTCTGTTTTTTATGACCAAATCACTTGGGAACTACCACATTCCACCCAAATATGACCAAGAACTGTTCCTAGTTTCAATCCAGATTTCGGATCCCCCCAAGATGGACTCCAACATGCAAGTAGCTTAGAGATCCTAAGGAAGGGTTTCCTATCTGGTATATCAGGTCTGGATCAGTTCTCATTTTTCCTTCCAGGAAACTATTCTCCAAGAATTACTTGAGAGCAATGAGGCAGAAAGTGACTCCTCCAATGACAGATTAGAACCCCAAGCCTTTCCTTGGCTTGATTCTTTATAGAAATACTTTTCAGTCAAAGGGAGAGTTAAATTAAGAAACCTTGGTTTCTTGATTTAACCCTTTTCAATTACTTTGGGTAATTATTAATATTTTAACTTAGGAACTTTCAACTAGTTCCTAATTAGACTTTGTAAGTTTTTGGACTATTTATTAACTTTACATAATAAATAATAATGGATGGAGATTTTGTTTCTTTCTTTCATCATTAATATTATAAATATATTTAATTCTTTATACATACCATGTATAAAGTACATAATAATATAACACTTTTTAAGATTTATCTTTGGGAATCATATACCATGATCCCTAGACTTAATAATAGTTCTTCATTAAGGTCAAGTAGGTGGATGGTTTAGGTCTACTAGGCTAGGAAACTCTAAGCATCCTTGCATGTTGGATTTCCCTCGTATAACATGGTAGTTCTTCAGTACTTGATGAGAATACAAAAATTCAAAATTTCATTTAATCACTTATAAATAAGTATTATAAGATCAATATTTTTCTCGAGTCGTTTTCATTCAGAAGTTATTAAATTCTTTTTAGTAACCTCTAGCGTTTACCAGACCCCATACTCAACGCTTTAACAGGGAGTTACAACTAAGTGCGATTCCAAAGCTTATGCTCAACATCAACATGGAAAGCTCTAGGGCTTATTCCCAACACTTCCAATATATTTTCATGTGTTCCAGAGCTTCTTGCTCAACCCAAAGGTAAGTACTCATGTTCTCCAAAGCTTCTCACTCAACAGAAATCATCAATCACTCAAGTTCTCAAGATCTCCTTTCTCAAGACAAATCATCAATCACTCAAGTGCTCTAGAGCTCTTCGCTCAACACAAAACATCTCATCAATCATGTGCTTCATGGTCCACACCAACACAAACACGCATGTATATATATATATCATCAATAATTGGCTTACGCACAATATATAAAACAAATCATCATGTTCATATGCAGTGGGGTCTTCGACCCAATATATCAAAATAAAATATCAAGTCAACATCATAATCAATAGGCACATGCCTATAAGTTTTAGGTCCAAAAATCGGGATATTACATCACTTCCATGATGTGCAGTGGAGGGTATCTATGAAGGTTGGAATGACATGTGACATGGAAACAAATTAGAGATCATCTCATTCCCTGTCGTTTAAGCTTCATCATGATGCAAAGGATTCCAACATTCTGAACTGTGTTAATCTCTCTGCATCATATTTTTCTTCTTCAATTTTGCTAGTTCATACACAACCAGTGGGGGCTTGTCTTCCAATTCAGTTGAAAGATAAGATATTGACTTCAGATCTGGTTTTTCTTCTTCTTTTGCATCTGATCCAAAAGATCCCTTATCATAATTGAAAGTATCACCCTCCTTTACATTGATTTTGGGTTCACTAACAGGTAAACTAGGAGCAGATTCATCTCCCTCACAATTTTCCTTCATGTTGTAGTCCTCAAATTCAAGTGAATTCTTTCCATCCTCCCATGGATTAGAAGGTTGTAGGTGTACATGAATGCTGAAAAAATTATAAATTTTATCATTCATGTTATTCACGTTATCCTCTTTTTTACAGATACTTTGGTGACCTGCTCCTCCACCAAGTTTTTTGGTTCACACTTGAGCAGTGTGGCCTTTTCTTCTTCTTCATTTTGTGGCTCAAGAGATGAATGTAAATCTGATTTGTGTACCTATTTTGGATATGATACAAAATATGTCTCACAACCCATACATGAGTCAAAACCTTGAGAATTTATTTGGAGATCACCCACCAAGAAACTTGAAGGGAATTCGTCTTCAACTTCTTCTCTTATGCAACAACCTTGTGGTGATTTGAAATTCACCTCCTGGATATCTGTCTCCACTTCATTTATCTTCTTCTCCAAGGAAATTAAATCTTCTTCATCTTGATGGTCACTAGAATCTATGTTTAAAAAAAATCAAAACATTCTTTTACTACTTGGACAAGGAGATGGCTTTGATGAATCTTTCTTCTTTGCTCCTCTTTTGGCTCCAGGAGGCAACCTTCCAGTCTCAAATTTTTTGCACACTTCATCAACCATGTGTGTAATATTTCTCATGTTTTCCCCACAGTAGGGATATCTGAATAGCTTATGTATCTCCAGAGTACAACAATATAAAAAATATAAGGTCTCCCTTATCTATTATTTCAAGGGACAGTATTCCATGAAATACTGAGAAGATTTCTTACAGTTCTTCTCATTGAACTCTTGACCACCGACAATAGTAGGTATCTGCTAAATGTATTCTTCATAAGATGGGATCAACAAACCATCAAAATCATCCCTACATAACCTACCTAAGGTACTGCATCTGGGCTCTTCATAATATTCTTCTTCATACTTCTCAATGTCTTCTTCTATCATTGGCAGCAACCTCATGGTTGCAACTTTGAATTATTGATCTACAATGTTAGTCAACAGAGATCATTATTTTAATAGTAGTGGAGGAAAGTGATATGATACCAATGTAATGTTCCCAAGTATTATATGCATATCTGAACACTAACTAATGCTGCAAATTAAATAAAATTTCTGATTTTGAATTATAACCACTTGGTGAATCTTCAGACTAGGCAATTCAAGGTGTTTTGTTGGGAAATTTGTAGACATGGGAGTAGGTAGTGGGAACAAACCAAGATTAATTACAGAAGACTTAATTCATTTCCCCTAAAACATTTATATTGGGGACCATTCAGGTTTCAGAATCCTCTATGCGGAGACCTACTCCCATGCTTCTGGGTCACCCAACTGTGAAACTTGGGAAATTCCTTCTGTTCTTTCGACTATGGTATTGGGGAAACATGCATAGGTGTTATAAGTCCTTCACACAAAATAAAACATTATTTTGAATATTTTCTAATAGATATGGATTTTTCTAGAGGGTTTAGGGAAGAATTTGGAATTCTAGGCAATTTTGGCCTAGCGAGACCCTGCACAATGGAGGATACCAAATGAATACATGAACCTAAATAAAATATTATATAGAGTTATGTATGGGAATTTGGGTCTTTAATTTATCCATATAACCTTACATAAGCATATTTGAGTCGGTAGAACTCATTTTATAACAGAAATGATAAAACTAGTCATTTAAAACTAGTATTCTAGCTAGGATGCAAAATTAATCATAGAATTCATAAAATATTGACTTAAATGCAGAAAATAACATTAAAATAAATTATTACAGATTCAATGGACATATATAATAATTTATACTCATGCCCACACCCTTTTCTTTCTCATTATTGCACTAAATTGATCAAGTTCCCCCACTACATTGACAAATTAAGCTTTTCATGAAAAACTGAGAAGGTAGACTTTAGTGAAAGAATTATTTCGACCTGAGAAATATAAATGACTGAGTTTATCAGATTTTATACATCATATAGCATTGGATTTACTGAACATTGCATAAAAAGGTCTCGAAAATGATGGGCATGAGGCCCAAAATATGACAAGAGGAAGGATGAGAGCATAGGTGAAGCTTGGGATTCACTGGAGCTGGACTTGGCTGATATTGAGGATGAAAAATATGTCTGATATGATCTTCAATTACTGAACATCAAGAGATCCATAACTGCAAAGAGAATAAATGGGGATGAAGGAGTGGGAACGGAAGGTTTGGGGCTCATCTCCCAAGTGTCTGCAACACGTCACTCAAAAAGGCATGCTCACATAGGCATAGATTAATAAAAAATCAACCAAACTGTGTGAATGATCTTGAATTGTTTTTTAATACAACTCTGGGTGATCTATTTAGCAAGTAGAGGCAAGAGATGACTTGTGAGAGCGAGGTTTTGATATTGGACCACATGGATGGTCACGATACCCTTTTTGTGTCTGCTTAATTATGATTATGTTTATTTAATGGAAGGTTATGATATTTAATTTGTTTTTAAATGATTATGTGGAGCAGACCTTAGAAGTTCTTTAATAATTTGTTTGGATTGTTTATTATATTAACTATGTTCTTAGTAGATCTAGTTTATATTGTAAACTTGTATTAGTTAACATAATTAATATTTTAATTAAATTCTACTGAACTAGTTTTGTTAAAAATTAGGGCAAGCCTCTGCTGACAAATGGAATATGTCAGCAGAGTATTAAATACAAAGAACAAGGTATAAACATAATACTAATATCAAAACCTAGTTAATACAGGAACATTTATGAGAGTTGCAACCCTGAATATAAACAACATACAATAAAAATTCTCCATCCTATCATTAGTAATTTGCAGATACAAACCCTAGCAGATTGTTAACCATAAAACTTAACCATTAGGGTTTATAAATTATATTTTAGCCATTACTTAACATAAATAGTAGTGAATTTTTAGGAAGAAAATGAAATAGGCCTTCAAGGGTTTCATAGTTGGATTTGAAGCTTTGTCAATGGTTGCACCTGCACACTTAAATAAATAACATTAACAATTAAATGAAGATTTGACCTCTGTTTGATGACCAAATCACTTGGGAACTACCATGTTCCTACCAACCATGACCCGTAACCATTCTTGGTTCTAATCTGGATCCCCCCGAGCTGGACTCCAACATGCAAGTATCTTAGAGCTCCTAAGGTAGGGTTTCCTAACTAGTATTCAGTTCTGAATCAGTCCTATTTTCCTTGCAGGAGAAAGTTCTCCAGGGAAAACACTTGAGAGCAAAAAATAGGTAGAATAATAATTATCCAAGGTAAAATCAGAACCCCAAGCCTTTTCTTCGCTTGAGTCTTTATAGATGGGATTTTCAGTCAAAGGGGTAGTTAAATCAAGAAATCCTTGATTTCTCGATTTAACCCTTTTTCTATTTACCAGGGTAATTTTCATTTCTTAACCTAGGAACTTTTAACTAGTTCCTAGTTAGTCTTTCATAGATATTTCACTATTTATTAATCCTTTAATAATAAATAATAATTGGTGGAGCTTCTCTCCTTTCTTTATTCAATTATATAATTAATCGTAATTAATTATTTATACATACTATGTATAAAATACATAGTATTAAAATACTTGTTAACATTTGTCTTCAGACATCATGTGTCATGATCCCTAGACTTAACGACACTTCTTTATGAAGGACAAGTCGATATATAGTTTAGGTATACTATGCTAGGAAACTCTAAACATCCTTTCATGTTGGATTTCCCTCGTATAACGTGGTAGCTCTTCAGTACTTGATGAGAATACAGAAATTCAAAATTTCATTTAATCACTTATAAATAAGTATGACGAGATCAATATTTTTCTTGAGTCGTTTTCACTTAAAAGTTATTAAATTCTTTTCAGTAATCCCTAGCACTTACCAGAGCCCATACTCAATGCTTATAACATGTGTTATAGATATTTTCACCCCACTAGGTGAATCACACTTTGTATGGCCTTCCCCTGTCCCGCTGCAGACTCTTTAGACCCAATGGACCACATTTTATCCTTTGATGTATCATTGATCATCCCCAAAACTATATAAACCATGATATACGCGGATTTTTCCCCGATAACCGTGTACATACGCGGGTTTGACCCCTATAGTCGCGTACATCGGGATGTGTGCATAATCCAAATCATTTTGGAAGTTTCCTTGACTTGGATCCGACTCATTCGACTCCTGGCCTTCCATATGCCTTGAGATCGCTCGGATTTGACCCTTCATTGTCCCTTGTGAAGCTATATAAGGAATCACTTGGTACATTAAAGAGAGGGGGGGAGATGAGAGAGCTTTGAGAGTAACAAAACTATAGTCCATTGTTGCCAGAACTATACTTGAGTCTGCATCCCTTTGTCCCTTTGGAGCACTGTTGTGTTCTTCCCAAGCTTGCCTTTGTTAGTGAGCTTTCTATCGGAGTGATGGAGGATTGATGTGGTGGAGGCCCAAGTGGGGGATTCAGTTTCTTCGGTTCGCAGATGTGCTGTCAGAGGTTGTCACTTGTAATCTCTGATTCATATTAATAGAAATATCTTTTCCTATCCAGTAATGTGTATTTGAATGAATGTTGCTTCCATTGGAATATGTCAAATGCTTATACATTATTGATTATATATGCTAGAATAGATCTAACACCATGAAATATAGTATGCTTGTATTGTTTACTTGTTGTTGAGGACGTGCTATAACAATTCAAGATGAAGATTGGAAAGCTCAACGGGGATCTACTTCAACCGTCCGGAATAAGGTACGACGTTCGATCCTCTATTGTTATATTGTTTTATTTCTATTGCATATTGGGAAAGATTGATTTCTGGAGTCTAGCTGTCTGTTGTGGTACCCCAAGCCATAGGAATTTCTCTCCGTAACAGAATTATCTGTTATAGAGATTTTTACCCCACTAGGTGAATCACACTTTGTATGGCCTTCCCCTGTCCCGCTGCAGACTCTTTAGACCCAATGGACGACATTTTATCCTTTGATGTATCATTGATCATCCCCAAAACTATATAAACTATGATATACATGGATTTTTCCCCGATAACCGCGTACATACGCGGGTTTGACCCCTATAGTCGCGTACATCGAGATGTGTGCATAATCCAAATCATTTTGGAAGTTTCATTGACTTGGATCCGACTCATTCGACTCCTGGCCTTCCATATGCCTTGAGATCGCTCGGATTTGACCCTTCATTGTCCCTTGTGAAGCTATATAAGGAACAACTTGGTACATTAAAGAGAGGGGGGGAGATGAGAGAGCTTTGAGAGTAACAAAACTATAGTCCATTGTTGCCAGAACTATACTTGAGTCTGCATCCCTTTGTCCCTTTGGAGCATTGTTGTGTTCTTCCCAAGCTTGCCTTTGTTAGTGAATTTGCTATCGGAGTGATGGAGGATTGAGGTGGTGGAGGCCCAAGTGGGGGATTCAGTTTCTCTGGTTCGCAGACGTGCCGTTAGAGGTTGTCACTTGTAATCTCTGATTCATATGAATAGAAATATCTTTTCCTGTCCAGTAATGTGTATTTCAATGAATGTTGCATCCATTGGAATATGTCAAATGCTTTTACATTATTGATTATATATGCTAAAATAGATCTAACACCATGAAATATAGTATGCTTGTATTGTTTACTTATTGTTGAGGACGTGCTATAACAATTCAAGCTGAAGATTGGAAAGCTCAACGGGGATCTACTTCAACCATCCGGAATAAGGTACGAGGTTCGATCCTTTAGTGTTAGATTGTTTTATTTCTATTGCATATTGGGAAAGATTGATTTCTGGAGTCTAGCTGTCTGTTGTGGTACCCCAAGCCATAGGAATTTCTCTCCGTAACAGAATTGGTGACTCTGCTGGGGACGTTCCTTGTTCTTCTTTGAGGTTGGGGGCACAATGGGCTTGATATTACTGATTTGCCCTCTGTTTCTCTCTGTTTCTGTGTTGCATGTTATAGTATGTTTGTCCATTGACTCTCCCCTTTATTGGTTTGGCCTTGACCTACTTTTTACCACTGCCTTATCTGTATAAGCGGGTTTTTGGCCAACAGTCGCATGTATACGTGGGTTTTTGTTCAAAAGGCGCGTACATACGCAGCTGTTCTTTATACAGTCGCGTACATCCTCCCTTTTGGTGAGTCTGATGTTGTGGGAAGTTGCTGGGTGGGTTGTGAGTGTGGTTGGGTCTTCCTTGGGTCTGAAGTTGTCTATTGGATGCTTCTTTTGTGACCAGAGACAATTCGTGCTTATCTTAGGTATAACGTCTATACTGGCATATAGGTTAGGTTCACCACTGTTTTCATTTTGCATGATCTTATGACCATGTCACTATATCCTTAGGTACGAACCCACTCTATTATGTCACGAAACCTTCTTGCTGCTATAGAAGTGGCATGATATGAGTGGTAGAGACTCACCTTACATGGGTACCCTAGTTAGCGCCTTATTTGCATTTGGTTCCCATGCCGATGTTTCTCCTTTTTAGGGTGTGGGAGTCCATTGTATAGTACCGCCATGACATTTAGCAAGAGCCTCATACTCCTCTTGATCTTATGCTGACCTGTTCCCCCCCGGAATCCCCTTATGACAAGTTGTGAATGCATTATCATGAGCTTTGCCTGTCTTATTGAGATTTATGCCGGCTTCCCTGACATTGCGTTAAAGCCATATAGCCCGAGCTTGTCTCATGTCTAGCCATGTAGAGCCATTTTATATATCCTTCGCAGCTTGATTTCCCTTTTTACCGGGAGGGGATTTTCCCCTGAGTGTCGATATCTTACACATGTATCCTTGCATTGAGCATAGGTATGTTCCACTGCATGGAACTAGTTTGTTTTCCCTTATGACACTTGTCTCCTCCTAGTCTGTGACTATAAAGCTAGTTTATTCTTTTTTCAAGCTTTTCAAATAACTGAAAAAGACCAAAAAAATCAAAAAACCAAAAAGCCGGACAAGGAAAGATATTATCTTTGGCAGCTGTCGAGTCGTGTCACCTTCGAACAGAGCACTATCTATCACATCCATTGGTTGGGTTATAGTTTGACTTTAGGAACTGTACTCGTTATCTGAGTTTTATCTCCACCGACTGGTTAAGCTTCCAGTCCCTATGGAGCCTCTATTGATGCCTCCTGCGTCATAGAGATGTCATAGTTTGTATATCAAGTCTATGATGCCTCTTTTCAGTCACCATATGACGTTATGCTCTTGTTCAAAGGAAGTTGAAACCTGAGTCGGCCATTCCTCAGTTATCTTGACTTTGCATGTCGGCCATTCCCGGTATAGTCACTGGTTCGTGCACCTTATGATCGAGTTCTTCCATATCATACAGCTTTGCTGAGTACCTCATGTTGGATGATGGGGGATGCCCTAATGCCCTCCTTCCAGAGGATTTCATCCCATCGACTTCAGATCATTTATTATGGGATTGGAGTCTAGAGTCATTTTGAGTGCCTTGAGACTTGCAGTCATCAGTGGCAGGTTCTCTCACCATCGACAGTTTTGGGAATACATCAATGTCCCCTGATCGATGGACTCTCTCAAGTGTTCGACCTCATCACATTTATTCAAACTTGTTAGTTTCCACTCTAGTACCTTGATTCCCATTTTCATTATTGGTGGGTGATCTCGCGTCTGTTAATGGTATACATCAATGACCGGTAATCAGACGATGGACTACTATTCGCATAGTAGGACATGTACTCATAGCGGTTTGTGTAGAAGACCTTCCAGATTGGTGGCATCCACTATATTCTACCTCCTTGATCGTGCCAATATTAATGAGATTTCAGCTCTCGTGACTTGTTCCAGTATATGTCAGATATTTCCAGCCACTATGGAGACCTTGATTGGTTATATATCTTCAGCCTTTGTGGAGATCATTGTACTTTGTATATCTTCATCATGGAGATTCTGATCTATGTATATTGTACATGGCGATGCCCACATATGTTCTATCATGTTTCATTCCTATTCATGGCCATTGTACTCTTATGTATCCGGGACTGCTAGATGTATTCACAGTTATATGCAGAGTTGTATTATGGTATTATGCTGATTGGGTGGCTGGTCTTCCATTTGGTTACCTTCATCACTTCACTTCTGGGATGGACTTATAATGTATTTCGGCCATCGTATAACCCCTCTGATCTCATAAATTAGGGGGCATCTGTTATAGAGATTTTCACCCCACTAGGTGAATCACACTTTGTATGGCCTTCCCCTGTCCTGCTGCAGACTCTTTAGATCCAATGGACCACATTTTATCCTTTGATGTATCATTGATCATCCCCAAAACTATATAAACTATGATATACGCGGCTTTTTCCCCGATAACCGCATACATACACGGGTTTGACCCCTATAGTCGCGTACATCGGGATGTGTGCATAATCCAAATCATTTTGGAAGTTTCCTTGACTTGGATCTGACTCATTCGACTCCTCGCCTTGCATATTCCTTGAGATCGCTCAGATTTGACCCTTCATTGTCCCTTGTGAAGCTATATAAGGAACCCCTTGGTACATTAAAGAGAGGGGGGGAGATGAGAGAGCTTTGAGAGTAACAAAACTATAGTCCATTGTTGCCAGAACTATACTTGAGTCTGCATCCCTTTGTCCCTTTGGAGCACTATTGTGTTCTTCCCAAGATTGCCTTTGTTAGTGAGCTTGCTATCGGAGTGATGGAGGATTGAGGTGGTGGAGGCCCAAGTGGGGGATTCAGTTTCTCCGGTTCGTAGACGTGCCGTCAGAGGTTGTCACTTGTAATCTCTGATTCATATTAATAGAAATATCTTTTCCTGTCCAGTAATGTGTATTTGAATGAATGTTGCATCCATTGGAATATGTCAAATGCTTATACATTATTGATTATATATGCTAGAATAGATCTAACACCATGAAATATAGTATGCTTGTATTGTTTACTTATTGTTGAGGACGTGCTATAACAATTCAAGCTGAAGATTGGAAAGCTCAACGGGGATCTACTTCAACCATCCGGAATAAGGTACGAGGTTCGATCCTTTAGTGTTAGATTGTTTTATTTCTATTGCATATTGGGAAAGATTGATTTCTGGAGTCTAGTTGTCTGTTGTAGTACCCCAAGCCATAGGAATTTCTCTCCGTAACAACATGGATTTGCAAACATAGTGCAATTCCAGAGCTCTTGCTTAACACTCAATGCTAGGATGTACTTGTACGATACACCTAGGGATACAATGGCCAAAGATCCGATGCTCCAGAGCTTATGCTCAGCATCAACATGGAATACTCCAGAGCTTATGCCCAACATTTCCAATTATATTTTCATGTGTTCAAGAGCTTTATGCTCGACACAAATGTAAGTATTTACATGCTCCAGATTCTTTCACTCAACACAAAACATCTCATCGATCATGTGCTTCAGGATCCACGCCCAACAAAAAAAAATTCATAAATCATTTACTTCAGGGTCCATGCCCAACACAAAACATCTCGTCAATCATGTGCTTCAGGGTCCATGCCCAACACAAAACATATATATACATATATATAATCAACAATTGGCTTACGCCCAATATAAAAAACAAATCCTCATGTTCATGTGCAGTGGGGTCTTCGACCCAATATAAAATAAAACATCAATATAATCATCGTGATCAATAGGCTCATTCCTATAAATGGTAGGTCCAAAATTTGGGATATTACATCCCTCCCCGCTTAGTACAACATTGTCCTTAGTATTCTAGGGACTCTTAATGATATCATGAAGCAAGGCAGGGTAATCCTTTCTCATGGTGGCCTCATTCTCCCAGGTAGCCTCATCTACATCAAGGTTCTTCCACTACACTTTCAATTGGACTACAGTGCACTTCTAAAGTTGTACTTCTCTCTTGTCAAATATATGCAAAGGCTCAGGGGAAAATTCCCCCTCAGGTTCCACCTGTAATAATGACCAATCAATAACATGCTTAGTGTCATAAAGATATTTCTTTAATAAATATGCATGGAAAACATTATGAACTCTTACGTGCACAGGTAATGCTAGTTCATAAGCCACTAGTCCTTTCTTGGCCAGAATTTCAAAAGGCCCACAAAATCTAGGTGCTAACTTACCACACCTACCCAAGCTCAATGAGCTCTGTTTTGCTTTCAATTTTAAGTAGAAATGCTCACCTACTTGATAGTCTTTATCTTTCCTTTTCTTATCCGCATAAGTTTTATGATGGTCTTGTGCCTCTTTAAGGTTTCCATGGACCTTGGTAACTAACTGTTCCAATTCCAATAATAGGTGAGGCCCTCACATGAGCCGATCCACCAGACTGTCCCAAGTAACTAGGGTCCTACACTTTTGTCCATAGAGTACCTCAAAAGGACTCATCTTGGTGAAATCCTGATACTCATTGTTATATGAAAACTCTACAAGGTGTAGATAATCCTCCCACTTGGTGGGGTTGTTCATGACATACATTCAAATCATGTCTTCAACAATTTGGTTTACTCTTTCAGTCTTCCCATCTGTCTGCGGGTCATAAGAAGTGATAAAGTTTAGCTGCATCTCTAATCCAAAGAATAAAGATCTCCAAAAGTTTCCTGTAAACTTAACATCTCGATCTAAGATAATCACTTTGGGTATCCCATGCAATATAAATATCTCTTTCAGGAAGATATCGACAATGTTGATGGCCTTGTTGGTTAATTTCATGGGGATGAAGTGTGCTTCCTTTGACAGCTTTCCAATGACTACGAATATGGAATCATTTTTATTCTTGCTTTTTGGTAAGCCAGTAATAAAATCCTTACTGATAACCTCCCACTTCCATTCCGGAATGGGAAATGGCTGTAGCAATCCTGAAGGATGCTGGTGCTCAGCTTTAACTACCTAGAATTTCTGACATTTCACAATAAACATTTCTATGTCGGGCTTTAACTTAGGCTAGAAAAAAGTGTCTCTTGATGGAATATATCATCTTTTGATATCCTAGGTGCCCTATGAAATTCTGTGAGGATTTTGGACCAAATGTCCCCTCCAACTGGAGCATACAATCTATCCTTGGACCATAGTAGTCCGGATTCATGGCACCTTGTATTCCTTCTGTTGTTGAAACAACCAGTCCTCTTGGACCTTCTTGAGGATTTCCACATAGAATGGGTCAACCTTGTTGGCCGTTCTAATCTTCTCATGCAAATCTGCATCAGTTTGACTCAGGGTCACCTCATATATCATATGAGTTCGTCAACTCGCATCGACAACTTTGTTCTCTTTTCCCTTAATGTGCTTTAGTTCAAAGTGATACTCACTCAAGAAAGACAACCATCTGGCTTCCCTCGCATTCAGATTGGGTTGATCAAATAAATACTTTATACTCATATTGTCAGTCTTTAGAAGGAACTTCCTTCCCATGAGGTAGTGCCTCCACATCTTCAGAGCGTGGATAATGGCTGCTAGCCCAATATCGTGTGTGGGATAATTTTGTTCATGCTCTTTTAATTTCCACGATTCATAACAGATCGCATGATCATTTTGCAAGAGGACTCCTCCAAGTCCTTCCTTTCTTGTATCTGTGCATACTACAAAATCCCCATCGAGATCCGCAATCTGCAACACTGGTGCGATCATCAAAAGCTGCTTAATCTTTTGAAAAATTTCTTCACACTTGTCATTCCATAAGAACTTGTTTGATTTCTTCTACAAACCCATCATGGGGCAAGAAATTCTTGATAATTTCTCAATGAACTTTCAATAATACCTGGCTAAACCAAAAAAGGACCTAATGTCTGTGACACTATTCGAGGTAGGCCAACCCTTTATAGCTCGAATCTTTCTCAGGTCCACAGTTATTCCTGCCTTGGATATGATGTGACCTAGGTACTGTATTTGTGGTTGGTAAAATCCACATTTACTAAACCTATCATAAAGCTGGTGTTCTCTCAACACCCGAAGTACTATGCGAAGGTGTTCTTCATGTTCCTCCTTATTCTTGGAATGAACTAGAATGTTGTCAATAAAGACTAGTACAAACTTATCCAGATATTTACTGAATATGTTGTTGATCATACACATAAATTTTGCAGGTGCATTGGTCAATCCGAATGGCATCACTACAAACGCGTAGTGCCCATACCTCGTACGAAAGGTAGTCTTGGGAATATCTTCGTCTCGGATCCATACCTGATGGTACCCGGATCACAGGTCAATCTTTGAAAATATTTTGGCTCCTCCCACCTGGTCGAACAAATCATCGATCCTAGGGAGCGGGTAACGGTTCTTTATAGTCATTGTTTTCAGCTAACGGTAATCAATGCACATCCGCATCATACCGTCCTTCTTTATGAACAAAATCGGTGCTCCCCAAGGGGACACACTCAATCGGATGTACCCTTTCTCTATCAACTCATGCAACTGTAGTTTGAGTTCCACCAATTCGAGTGCACTCATGTAGTAAGGGGCTTTGGAGGCTGGAACTGATCCTCGAGTCAATTCGATGGAAAAGTCTAGGTCTCGTTTTAGAGGTTATCCAGGGATTTCCTCGAGAAACATGTCCTTGAATTCTTCAAGAATGGGGAAGCATTCTATGCATTGTTCTCTATCAGACTCTACATCTCAGTTTTTCACCGCAAATAAATTGCAGCCCTTCCTAATACACTTCTTTGCTTGTAAGGTAGAGATTTGTCTCATAGAAACTTTCTTTGGGATGCCTTGAACCTTCAGTTGGTTCCCTTGAATATCAATACACAAGATAGACTTGTGTAGACAATTGAGCATGACATGGTGCTGTTCTAACTAGTCCATGCAGATAAGAATATCATATGATCCTAAAGGTAGGATGTTCATGTTTACCTTAGTAAGGAAACCATTCAGGTTTACTTCACATTCTTTAACAATTTCTGAAGCCTTCCATTTCATACCAGTGGCTAACTGTACCAACCAAGGTTTATCATGCTTTACTTTGCCTAACTTGCATAAATCAACAATATTAGGTACAACATAGCTTCAGCAAGCACCAAGATCAATAAGTATTGAACTAGAGGTGTTCAATATCTTACCTTCGATCGCGACCATTGTAGCTTGATGGTTCTCCTGTCAGCCATCTAATGCTGCATAGATTCATGAGGTTCCCGCTATATCCTCAACGATAAGTTCTTATTGTAGGTTATGCAAGACTCCATTATTCTTGTTCTTACAATCTCAGGCATAATGCGACCTATTGCACTTTTAACACATGATCGCTAAAGGGATAGCATTGGCTCCACTCATCACTTGCTTATTACCATTAGGGGCTGGTACATAAAGCTTTGTACCAGTTTTGTTGAAGTTTTTGTTTGCTTGAAATATGTTATTTTCCTTTCTATAAGGCTGCGGGTGACTCGGGCTTGTGGTTATCACAAAAGTTTCTAGAATTTTCTCTTTTTTGGTTTCGGTTTTCTTTCCGTAACTGCCCATGCTAATAACAGAGTCGGGTCTTATGTATTGTAGTATCCAGTGTCTTTGGCATGTCGAATTTTATCCTGTACTGAAAACTGGGAGGAAGACATCCTAGGAAATGCTGGATCCTCACCTTCTCTTCTTTGATATACGGTACATAATGCAGCAGATCTAGAAATATATTTATAAATGCGTCCATAGTCATGGAACCCATGCGCATTTCATGGAAATCTTTTACATTACAATCAAAGAACATTTCTAACATGTATTTCTCTTGGAAAATATTTCAGATTTTTTCCCATCTTATTTCTCGCAGCTCATCTTTCTTGGTGTGCTTTAAATCTCGCCACCATCTTGTTTGCTTACCATTCACGTTGTAGATGGAAAGCCTAGCCTCCATCACACTTGAATAGTTATGAACCTAGAAATACTTACTCATTCCTAGCAACCATTCTTCAGCCTTTTCTCCCGTATTTACTTCACCTTCATAGGTTAGGGCTCTTATTTTTTAAAACTCCCCCTGAAGATTGTCATTACTTCTTTGCCTCTTTATCTGTGGAGAAAGTGAGTCATCAGTAGTAGCACTGTGATGATATCCTTTAGTTGCTTCAGGTGTACCTTCTTTTTATGCTTCTATTGGGTTACTGGCACACCCATGGTATGGTTCTCTTTTCGATCTGTTGGTGGACTAGGTAGGTTTACCTTGCAAGCTCCCTCCTGTCATGTTACACAATAATGCTTCATTTATAGCTTATCGTTCCTTTCTTTCATTTAGATTGTCTTCTTTGAAACGTTTCAGTTCAGCTTGAAGAGTGTACAAATTTTTTATCCCATCAGAGTTTAGCTCGACCACCAAGTTCACTTCCAGAGTGGGGGTCATCATTTCTTCCTGCTGGCTATTTTCTTCCTCAATATTCATAAACTGAACAATGCTGTAAAATTTTTCTTGAAACACAAAAAAATTTAATAGTAGAAAAAATTTATGTTAGTAACAAAAAATACTTATCATACTTTGTTTTCTCTGCGTGAATGCCTAGTGCATCCATACGTCTCTCAGTATTGAAACCAGGCTCTGATACCACTTGTAATGTCCCCAAAATTTGAAAAAAAAAATTATAGACTAGTGAAAACTACCCAAAAGGGATCATTATTACTCGTGCGGAAACACATGTGCTACTTATACTTCCGATCTCTTCTAAATATGCCCACTATCTTGTTAATCTCATATCAATTCAGTGACTATTAGTTCATTTACTTATTATGTCTTAAATCTATTATTTAAGCTATTGATATATCTTAGTTATTACTATCGGTGAATTAATGAGTTGTATAGATCATTTTTTTGCTCCTGCACATGTGTACTTTGTTTATTTAATAAAAACTAACTTAACTTTATTGATGGGAAAAAAGTGATGGAGTGGAGGGACTTGTTCTCCCATGACGACCTAAGAGGTAAGGTCCTTCTTCGTTATGCAGTCTTACTTAGTTCATATGAACTAAAGCACCTTATTTATTGATTCACAGGTTACTCTTGTGACATCAGGATTATTGGTTACTTGACGAAATTCCGTTCCTAGTTATACTTCCCATTCCTCCTTGCACTTTTATTACTGTTCCACTTTATGACTCAGGTACGCCCTATGTTCATTAATTAACTTTATTTGTTAATTTACTAGACGTTGTGAATTTACTTACTATCCTTACCATTATAATTTATCTATCCCTTGGTTTACTTATTACTTTTCTCTTGTTTCTAAATTGTAGGTTTACCTTGGTTACGAGCTTGTAAACTTATGCTTGTTCTTCCTAGTGAGGGCATCATGGCATACTACGTTTGCCAGGATTCCTAAGTACTACAAAACCTGGACTATGACCTATGCACAAATGCTACCTATATGAACTAGCAAAATGGGCATGTAACAACCTAAACTTTGGTGCTAAGGTTAAAAATTGTAAACACTATATGATAGTGTTAAGGACTACGCATACCATAAGGTTGGGAGACTATGGTATAAATACCATGTCCTAAGTACTAAGTTTGCGCTAACATTGGAAGGTGGTGAAAACTAACAGATAGAGGGTTTTAAGATTATGACTTGGTTGGTATATGGTATATCGTTGATCGATAAACTTATGGTGAGGGTTTATGGAGGCGTTAATGGCCACTGGCTGGTGCCATTAATGCCATCGGGGTTGGTGAAAACACTTGGAAAAGGGTTTGGAATTTGTTGTTTGCATTATGGTTTTGGCATTGTGGTTTAATGTGACCTCTGCGCATTTGGAGAAGGGAGACGACCCCACCGATTTGCAAGTAAGCTAGATCAACTCTATGTAAAAATGCGTTGCTTTGTTGTCTTCTCCATGGAATGGTCATGCTTCTCATGCCATCGTTGGTTTGTCTATAGATGAATGCGAAGGCACTCTGGGGTTTGCACAGGCTACATTGTCAATTTTTTATTTCTTCTTCGCGACCATGGTCATCCTGCTAGCAAGATTTATTTTCCTCCTCTCATTCTGGGCATTTCTGAGTTGGAAATATTCACTGGGTTGGGGTTTCATGTGGCACTTGTTAACTCTGCCTTTGGGGTTTATAATGTAGTTTGATCTAGCTTTTAATGAAATATTGTTCGGAGGTTTGGCATTTTTTGGATGTGGTTGCAACATCACTTGTAATGGTGCCATCGCTCACAACTTGCCATTAACGTTTCTATCACTTGATTGTTGTAAAAGAGGCTTCGTGCCTCACTATGTAAATACACTGAGTGTTTGGATTTTATGTAACGAATGAAATGTGATTTGGATAAGATGCATACGATTTCATTAAGCGTTTATAAAATATTATACCGTGTAAACAAATTGGGACTGTGTAGTAGATTTTAAATGTTGCATTTTAAATTGCTGGCTTACTAGGTTCAATCCATGGCTTTCATCCTGTGGGATTTACTCTGTGCATTAATAATGGTTTGGGTTTGGAAGTATGCACGACACTCTAATTTTATTGTTTGTAATTTAAGTTGGGAAACCTTCTAGAGCTTGGGGCATTATTCCATGGGCTGCACCATTGTAGCAATGGTGTCGTAGCCCATAGGATTGCCACCATATGCTCTACATCAGCGTTAGAATGGAGACTGTGTTTTAATAGAGTAATTAACTTTTAGTTTTGTATTGGCTCATCGTGGGTGCAGGCCATGCCATGAATGACATGTGCCTCTCCCAACGACTATGATAGCTTTAGTTGGCATTTAATATGTAATCTATTTATTTGAAAAGATAGGGCTGTAACAACGAGGGTTATGGCAACCCATGATATCGATTTGGTTAATAGCGCGACTGTGTGATTAGATTTGAAACTTGGCTGAGGCCGTAGCTAGGGTCTTTATGAATTCACTACTAGCGTATGCGTTGTTGTTTCTGGAATTGTGGCGTAGCTTAAAAACGTAGCCTACATATATTAGATGTATATCATGGGTTGTATAATGATGGTTATGTGATTTGATTACTGTTTATTTATAAAATGTTTATGGTTTGTTATTAAAAAATTTTCCTTGAGTTTGGACATCCATAGGATTCGATTTCGCGACCTCTATTGGAAAAATGGGTTTTAGTTGTTAATTGTTTAATCTGATGCGACGGTTGTGTGTAGATTTAAATGGGACCTTTAAAACACTTTATGTTTTTATAATGGATGATTGTAATAATAGGACTATGGAATTGTAGTATACCCTTCATACCTCAAAGCGGTTATGTGTGAAAAGTGTAAGATCTATACTTCGTTGTTACTGCAAAAGAGTCTATCCCGTTAGTGGCATATTTTTAAAAGTCGTTTCAATGAATCATGTTCAATAAAAACGTCAAACTACACTTATTGTAAAACAATCCTTTGACAATTCGAAATTCATTCTCCTCTATAAAAAGCCAAACATGCAATCTGCATCCACTTTGTCGAGATCGATGTTTATAACATAAACCAAGCAAGATTATTTTTCCTTCAATCATACATATGATTAAGTAATCCTTTCATGACTTAAGACACACATATACATAAGTCCTAAGGAAGAATCTTTCATGCACTATCATTCTTCTTTAGATTAGTGGTTTCCAAGGAAAGCCTTACCTTGCAGTTATGATATAATACATCTTTATTTATGGTGCAAATACTAATCTTAGTGAAAACATAAGATTTGTGGTTGTAGGGTTTTATTTCAGTAGAGAGACACTCCCATGCATCTGAATACCTACTTCAGTTGCTTTAAGCATATTACAGCATAATTGCAATTAAACAATGGGACTCTTAAGTAACTACCCTTGAGGTAACTACTAACATCACCTTAAGCAAATGATGGCTTGTCTAAACTTTTAAAGAGCTAACCATTTTAGTAGTCACTGCTGAAACATAAAAGGCATCATTCCCGTAATTCTTCAAACACAAGTAAGGCGAACATTGTGCATGGGAAAATAACTTTCCTTTGATTTATCTGTTTGAATGATTGTAACATACTTTACTTCTTACATGGAATTACATATCCACTTTCAGTTCCTGTATAAGATGCATGCTTATTGTGGAAGACCAGAAGACATATACTTATTGGAGAAAACACTGCCATTTTCGACTAACAATAACAGATTACTCACTGCTTATTTTCTAAGTAATGAATCATACTGAGAAGCACTTCTAATCACACCAAAGGCATATCGTTACAAACATTCATCCATTCATCTATCATAGATACATAAAACAAATGTGGGAAAGGTAAAAGAAAACATTTAGACACATGAAAAGAAGATAGAACAAAGATGTACATGGTTCACCCCAAACTCGGGGTTACGTCCACCAAACAATCGCATCATGCGACATTATTTATTAAAATAGTTACAATCTGCAACACCAATGTTGCCATGCTTCCTTTTGTTTCTTCTTGAGAGTACTTCAGTACTGGGGTCAAATATGGTACAAGTATTCTAGCAGGTTCTTCCCAATATCCTAACCGGAATACTAGATACTCTTTCGGGAGTAAGGTAACTTGGTTTATCACTATATTTTTAACCCATCCTCACTCCCATGTGAAAAGTTCATGTATAACCAAATACGAACTAAGTCACAATGTCACCACTACCTTCTACTTAGAAGAATGTAGTGATTACCAATTAACATTCACAATATATATTTACATTTTGCATAACCAACCAGCAACGATTCCAAGCCTTACAGCCACCCAAAAGTAAAAGGCAGATAATTATTATTTACACATACAAGTAAAGATAATTTACCTATTCAATCCATACGATCTCAATCGCATTGACCTCCTTTATTCTACTAGATTCATATCTATAGTAAAAGGCATAGAACTAGAATTTACATCTGCAATTATTCCTTGAGTGAAAACAAATAGTCAAAACACGATGACACAACACCGAAAGCTTGAAAGGAAAACAGGAAACTGCAGAAGACAAAATGGCACACATAAAATATGAAAAGCAAATGCTCATGTAGTATGAATAGATTTTGGGAGCTGAAGACCATTGGGCTAGCTGGAATGGTGATATCTTCAGGCTTCATGTAGTAGGCCCTAGGGTCGATCGCCTGGGCTTACTGCTGCTCTTGCATGCCTAACTCATGACTCAATGTTCCAAATAGTTTCTGCACTATATTCAGTATAACACTTATAGGTTTACACCGGATACTGTATGTGAAATGTTGGGAGGTACACAGGCCTTCCCGCATGGATTTTCCTCAGAAAATAAAAAGAAGTATTGAAAAGGATGTTATCAATAAAAGGGCTACCAAGTCAGTAGGCTATGAGAATCTGGAATAATTAGGAAAAATATTTATATGGAATTATAATCACATTATTCTCGATCCATTGGATTTCCTACTGTTAAGACTGATCTAGATCACAACTCGGCAATGGCATATTTTACTAGCAGGTGCGCAAGACTCCAGAATTAAACAATTGCCGGTATGAGTACTTAGCAATCCAACAAATCAAAATAAAACAAAACAAATAGAGGATAGACGATAATAATGGCATCCATGAGACTAATCGACCTAGTTCTCAACCCAAGATAACAGACAACATATGCATCATAATTTATGCAGGAGTATCAAGGAACGCAGGGGTATTTCACCAGGTTTGAAGGAGAGAACGGTATGGCTCTTACCAGATGTGTAATTCGATCCAAGGTAAAGATTACCTCCTTCCCATGCATAGGTGATGCCTCCGTTCAAATGGCATTCCTCCTCCGCGCAAAAGACAAAGCTCCATTCACTCTGCAGAGGTCCCATAATTCCCTTTTGCATCCAAGGCGTGGCTAAAAACGTAGAGATCCTCTCTTTGAAGAACAAAAAAAGTATCTTCTTCCAAATAAAACACAGAGCTTCCCTTTCTCTTGAAAATGCAGAGATATTTTTAATACACGGATTTCATCTCTCCTTGACAATGCCGAGAACATCCAAACAGAAATGCAGAGATCATCTTCATCACAACGTAGAGATCCTTTGTCCCCCATGGCATGCTTCAATGCAACAATGCAGCCACACAACCATTCCCTCATGCAAAAAAAAACATCAAGTTATTCATAATGACAACAAATGAGGGTTTTCCTCATCATAGGAAGCAATGCATAAATCAAGTATTGACAAAAACAGGAATTTTTCATCCCCATAGCGCACAAAATGCAATATAAAAACAAAAGGGCTTTCCTTTTTCCTATCGTAGGAACATTCAACAATAAAATCAGAAACTGGTTCGCACCCCTCCTGGGCTGCCAGGCTGAAATGCATGCATTCCTTTTTAATGCAGAGAATCCCAGCATTAATAAAAAAATAATGGTTTTTACCCCTCTCTCGCCGCTCCCCCCAGCATTCATGCATTACCCATTAATAAAACAAGAGGTTCCCCTATGCAACAATGCATGCAATTTCCCATAAAACAAGGGGTTCACACCATGCAACAATGCATACATTTACCATAAATCAAGGGTTTCATGCCATGCAACAATGCATGCATTTCCATAAATCAAGGGGTTCACACCATGCACCAATGCATGCGTTTCCCCCAAAAAAGGTCCCTCCTCCAGGAATGGTAACTTTTGTAAATAAGAATCCTTAGTGTTTTTTCCTAAAATTTTTCCCTACGTATACTCCAATAAATATCCTATATTAAAGATATATGTATATATCTAATTTCTTACTACAGGATAATATTATATATATACACCCATAGTAATGGGAATTCCCCCTCCATAAATATACTTTTTCCACGTTTTTCTCTTCAAGTATATACGTTTTATGCATGGCAAAGTATATTTATATATATATATTTCCCTTTACCTTTTTTTTAATAACATGATTTTCATTTTTATTCTTTTATGAGGCGGGACTGAGGGCTTGAGCACTTAGGCTCCTAGGTTCACACAACGTGTCCTCTTATTTATCCAAATAATATGGATCAACCTTTTTAATTACATAGGAAAATGATGAGTGTGAAATTTTTGTAATTCACTTTAAGTCCAAGGTAACCTTGATCTTATTAGAAGCCATGATGATCCCCTAGTTTTCTTTATTATATACCGGAGGTTTCCTCATCTTTTACCCTTTCGTTTAGTTTCTTGATGTTAAGTTGCGCCACAACTATTAAGTCTCCTAGACATACAAAAACAAGGAAGTAATCCCCTAACTCATGAGGTTTTACTAGTGGGGCCTTGGCCTTGAGCTCCACACCAGAAAACAGTTACAATAAGCATTAGCAATTATACAACCCTTAGGTCATACAAGAGGGGCATTACATCCTGTTGATGTATATGTAACTTCGGAATGTATTCTTCTATATATTTTATATTATTGTAACCCGATGTTTATTCCGGGATGTTTCTATTATGTATTTGAGTCATGTGGTCATGCCCCGATGTTCCGATCGGGAGGATTATAATGTAAACAAGTCATATCAAGTCATTGGGTAAGTCCCCACTATTTATGGGGCACTTGAGTTATTATACACTAATTAAGGTGTAGGCTCGAGTAGTAATTATTAGGTTGAGTGCACTTCAAGTCAATGGAAGAATATAAATAGAGAGTGAGAGTCTCTCTATTTATCACTTGGGACTTAGCTCTCTTTCTCTCTAAAGTATGGCGCACCTTTGGAGAAGGAAATTCTTTGGCTTGACAGAAGACAGAAGGCTGCTATTGTGTTGGGAGGTCATCTTACTCTTTTGGGATCACATCTTGTGGTGATACTATCTTAGAGGAAGTTGAGGGGTTTTCTCCATTTATGGTTTCCCCTCCTAAAATATTTGTGTCTCTTGTCTCTTGTGATGTGCTTATGTGATTGTTGTGCTTGTTATTCTCTCAGTGAAAAGATCTTATTATAATGCTAGCTTAAATGTTGAAAAACTAACATGGTATCAGAGCTAACATGAGAAGAAGACATTGTGCATCTACAGGAACTAGGGCTTCCTATTTTGTGGATCTTCCTCCATAGATTTTCAGCACAAGTATGCTAGGATGACTCTCCATTGAAGGGTGCATCTTTCTGTCGATACAGAATTCAATTTCAAGCATTTTCAGTTTCGATGTGGAAATTAGGGCTTTCTACAGAAGAGGAATTTTTGGGTGATACCAGCATAGGATTTTTCTCCTCATCAAAACCGAAATTTAGAGACCTGGATCAGTAAATTTGGTTGGGTAAATCTCTGGGAAAGTCAAACCCTAGTTTGACCTTGAGCTAGGAGAAACCCTAAATACTAAAACTGCTAAGTTTTGGTACAGTCGCTATATTCCGACATGGGCGAAGTCTCAGAAGCTGAACATTGCAGGGGCCGAAGATAAAATCCTTCTGAACACTGTGTAAAAAGGGCAGACTCGGATTCTCTATATTCTGGGAGATATGATCTCTCCAAGTTAGGGTTCCAGCCTCTTCCAGAATTCATCCCTAAACAGGACACCTGGGGAGATATGCTATATCTTAGGCTACAGAGGTCCAAATGGAATTCCTGAAGATGTTCCAGAAAGGGCAGGGAGTTTAATTTCTATGGTCCAAAGGTCAGACTCAGAAGATGAACCAGTGACACGTGGAATGCCGTACAACTTCGCTGTTCTGAACAGTCCAGTAACAGGTCACCTTGGGAAAAGGATCATAAGTCCCAAATGGGGAAACAAATTCTGATGCAACCTATGTTGTTGGATCAGGGACATGCGAGGTTACCTTAGTAATAAATTTCAGACACAGAGGATCAGTAATTTCAGATATATTACAGAAACAGTAATAGGCATTTCTGCAGAAGAAATCAGTAAATTAGGGCTTCCTGTTCCGGGAGCTTCCCTCCATTGTTTTCAGAAAATGAGTACATTGGACAGCTCCATTTGAAGAGGTCTATCTGTTTATCCAATCAGATATAAAAGATTCCAAGTTTTGAAAATTAGGGTTTCTGCGACAAACCCTAGATCAGCGAACTCCGGGACAAGGACGAACA
>LPNX011207795.1:168226-191175 GCA_001517045.1 Pseudotsuga menziesii
TTTATGATGATCCAGATCGAGAGATGATCCAGATCCAGATGACTTGAAGACGAAGATGACTCAGATGATCCAGTTAAAGCAGAGAAGAAGACCAGTGCTAAAAAATTGTGTCGAAAGAATACCTTCCTAGTTAAGAGGGAGTGTTGATGTATATGTAACTTCGGAATGTATTCTTCTATATATTTTATATTATTGTAACCCGATGTTTATTCCGGGATGTTTCTATTATGTATTTGAGTCATGTGGTCATGCCCCGATGTTCCGATCGGGAGGATTATAATGTAAACAAGTCATATCAAGTCATTGGGTAAGTCCCCACTATTTATGGGGCACTTGAGTTATTATACACTAATTAAGGTGTAGGCTCGAGTAGTAATTATTAGGTTGAGTGCACTTCAAGTCAATGGAAGAATATAAATAGAGAGTGAGAGTCTCTCTATTTATCACTTGGGACTTAGCTCTCTTGCTCTTTAAAGTATGGCGCACCTTTGGAGAAGGAAATTATTTGGCTTGACAGAAGACAGAACGCTGCTATTGTGTTGGGAGGTCATCTTACTGTTTTGGGATCACATCTTGTGGTGATACTATCTTAGAGGAAGTTGAGGGGTTTTCTCCATTTATGGTTTCCCCTCCTAAAATCTTTGTGTCTCTTGTCTCTTGTGATGTGCTTATGTGATTGTTGTGCTTGTTATTCTCTCAGTGAAAAGATCTTATTATAATGCTAGCTTAAATGTTGAAAAACTAACACATCCTCCCCCCCTTAAAATAACACCGTCCTTGGTGTTCCAGTGCTTTCATTGACCAGATTACCTTCTTTTCATTCATCATCTCTCCACTTTGCATCACTTTGTTCTGAATCCCCCCGTAGATCTTTCGGTATTTATCGGCTACTGTCATTCAAGACTTGCGGTTCCCTGCAACCAGTTCGCGTCTAGCCAAATTTTATTCAGTATATCATGTCAAACATTTATAATTCAACTTAAAATCTTAGCAAAGGATCCTCATTTAAGGAACACTCTCTATCTTTTTATTGGTATCATGATACCCAATTATTTTTCATAATGTTATAGATTCATCAATAAAAAACATGATTATTCTCCTTTTACCATTGGTTTTATGTCCAATTTTTGGATAATTATGTGGTCCTCTACATGAGGAACCATTTCTTCACCTTACATATTAAGTATGTAGCAGTCTCTAGGAAAATTTATTTAACACATTTTAACATTCGCTAAGTTTTCCAAACTGCTTTTCAGTTCCTTTCCATTCTGGTGTGGACTTTAATAATTCTGAGGTTACTCTCCCTTTTAACCCCAAGGTAAAATTTTTCTCCTCAGTGACATCAGACAGCGTCCTGTCTTTCTTGATGCCCCAAAATATTTTTGCCTAGGTCTTTTGTCACACCATATGCCTAACACCAATGTGCTCACGTGGCAATTGCTTGCCTAACACCATTGTGCTTCTACAGCATGTATGCCTAACACCAGCGTGCTCACGCGGCAATCAATTTCCTAACACCATGGTGCTCTCGCAGCATCAATTTTTTTTGTATAAACTTTAACCTTGATTATTGTAACGCACACTCCTTGGTGCTTGCATGACTTTACTATCATTGTCATGATTTGTGAATCGGCCACATGGTCAGTCAAAGCATTTTTTGATAATCCAAGACTTAATTAATCAATTACCAGAATTTTCACATTTAGCAGTGACTTCAATCGTCATTCCCAAATTATATCATCGTGTAATTCATTTAGAAAAATTACCCCTTACTTTTCTTTGGGCGTAACTTAAAAATGCAGGAGGATTCTACAAACCGCAGTGCACGTCATCTGCATCAATGGTCAGAATCTTAATGAAACCTGCAATGTTAGTATGACATCATCTATAGTTAATCCTCGAAATTAGACAATGAGTAAGACGTCACCCATACTTAATCCTTATCAGTTAAGGCACTGAATTAATAACAGCCAATTTCGGCTAATAGTATTCCTAGCATAACCTACAATATTAGCACATAACATTGTACAACATTCTTCAATTATTTTTGATATCTACGTCTTCAAACATCCTTACTTGTCTATATATTTGGGTATTCGCTAGTGAAGGGGTATTTATTCCCCCTTCATGAGTGCTAGGGACACAAACATTCCAATAGCGTTAGTAACTCAAGATAAAAACATGATTTCAACTCTTTTTTTTTTTAACATCACTATATTTAGATAATCAAATCCATATAATCTATCCAAGAAACAATAATGTTATCAAATTCTTAATGGTTTTTAATCACAAGATTACCAACAAGATCTTTTAATCTAGCGCTAGAATTCAATTCTAGGGTTCTTGCTAGAATCTAAAAAATAGACATATGATAGTAATAAAATAGACTATTAGGCTACTATATCAATACCCAAAATGGGCTAATCGAAACATAGCATAGTTCAAGATCAAAACTCAAGTCCAAGCCAACAAGGGACCAATTCTAAAACATTCACCAAGAAGAGCATGACTCTAATAATTCATTTACTTAACAATTATGAAGCTGGTACTTGTAAACTATACCAAAAACTTTTCAGTATGTATAATATCATTCACTAGTATCCATGATAGTCTTGGCGAGGTCGACACTGATCAAAATGTACCTTTTCCATTCTATTTAAGGATTTTCCACACTCAATCTAATAATGTCAAGATTCATAAAGAGATACAATTTGACTTGTATTTATATTTGTCACTTTAGTGAACAACAATAGGTTTTACAACACAAAACTTCAATACCTCCATTAATGGATTTATAACCTCAAAAATCGTTATCAACTTTCAGAACTCCATTTTACTAACGTGTCAAGAAACATGTCAAACATTCTTTAAGCATTAAATCAGATTCTTAGTATTCAATTCACAATGGAGGAGACTAAATGTCAAAAGAAACTCACCAAGAATCAGATTCCAATTAATACAATTTTAGCAACAAATTCAGAATTGATACCTGATTAAATTTGAAAGCCAAATAAGGATTTCAATCTCAATGCTCAACCACAAGGTCAATGGTTTACATATGTCAGTAGTCATTCCCAATGTTATCAACCAAATTCAAATAGGAAATGAACTCAGATCTGAAACAAATGATACGAATGTTAAGTGCAAAGTTGTTTGAAGGACTTATGGCATTCACCTTCAATGCTCAATGTTTTAGATACAAAGAAATTATTCAATGGTGTTAATGCCCAAAGGGATTACACAAGAAACAAACCTTTTAAGGGAAGATAAGCCTAGTTTCTGATGTGCGGCATGGTTGCTACCAAACCACCCAACATGTTACGATGAGTAGGTCATCCATATGATTTTGTGCAAGTTATTTGTTCATGGTTTGCATGACACCGCAAGTGTAAAGAGGTGCTTCAAACATTAGTATTTATAACATTTATTTAATAAAGTTTGTACTCGTATAGTCTTCACACTACAACATATGTTTTTAGTATTGTTTAACTTGCGCTTAAATCCTTTACTATGTATGATAGTTTTGCGGCTAAATAGTCACTCCTAAAGGGTCATCTCATCAAGTTTCTCTTTCAATGCTACTTTTTAACAATATTATTTCTTGTATTTTACAGTGTAAATTTTCACAATTTTTCCACAAGGAATTCTTTTAACATGTATCAAGTATTTAGCAACCAATTCATCTACGAATTCCAACCCCACATTACTATTACAATAGGAACTACTATAATACCTTCGTCAACGATGAGTTTCTCCAAGAAGACTTTTAAACCTCGGTAAAGTTTACTGGTGCAACTCAAAATAGAGACGAAGCAATTGTCTTAACTATTTGTAAAATAGATTTGTAAGTGAGCATGAGAATAACTAGATACCTGTGTACTTACATGCTCGGGTCTCACATTGAACTGACAAGGTATTGGGTCATCTTCGTTGTGATTTCGAGCTAATGTTCCAGCCTTCCCTGCACAACTCCAAGGTCAGTAGACATGTAGTTCCAAAGTAAAGCATGTAGGAGAATTTTTGAGCCCAATTAGGCCCAAGTGTTTCAACCTGGCTCTGATACCATATGTAGTGTACCCTTCATACCTCAAAGCGGTTATGTGTGAAAAGTGTAAGATCTATACTTCATTGTTACTGCAAAAGAGTCTATCCCGTTAGTGGCATATTTTTAAAAGTCGTTTCAATGAAACATGTTCAATAAAAACGTCAAACTACACTTATTGTAAAACAATCCTTTGACAATTCTAAATTCATTCTCCTCTATAAAAAGCCAAACATGCAATCTGCATCCACTTTGTTGAGATCGATGTTTATAACATAAACCAAGCAAGCTTATTTTGCCTTCAATTATACATATGATTAAGTAATCCTTTCATGACTTAAGACACACATATACATAAGTCCTAAGGAAGAATCTTTCATGCACTATCATTCTTCTTCAGATTAGTGGTTTCCAAGGAAAGCCTTACCTTGCAGTTATGATATAATACATCTTTATTTATGGTGCAAATACTAATATTAGTGACAACATAAGATTTGTGGTTGTAGGGTTTGATTTCAGTAGAGAGACACTCCCATGCATCTGAATACCTACTTCAGTTGCTTTAAGCATATTACAGCATAATTGCAATTAAACAATGGGACTCTTAAGTAACTACCCTTGAGGTAACTACTAACATCACCTTAAGCAAATGATGGATTTTCTAAACTTTTAAAGAGCTAACCATTTTAGTAGTCACTGCTGAAACATAAAAGGCATCATTCCCGTAATTCTTCAAACACAAGTAAAGCGAACATTGTGCATGGGAAAATAACTTTCCTTTGATTTATCTGTTTGAATGATTGTAACATACTTTACTTCTTACATGGAATTACATATCCACTTTCAGTTCCCGTATAAGATGTATGCTTATTGTGGAAGACCAGAAGACGTATACTTATTGGAGAAAACACTGCCATTTTCGACTAACAATAACAGATTACTCACTGCTTATTTTCTAAGTAATGAATCATACTGAGAATCACTTCTAATCACACCAAAGGCATATCGTTACAAACATTCATCCATTCATCTATCATATATACATAAAACAAACGTGGGAAAGGTAAAAGAAAACATTTAGACACATGAAAAGAATATAGAACAAGGATGTACGTGGTTCACCCCAAACTCGGGGTTACGTCCACCAAACAATCGCATCATGCGACATTATTTATTAAAATAGTTACAATCTGCAACACCAATGTTGCCATGCTTCCTTTTGTTTCTTCTTGAGAGTACTTCAGTACTGGGGTCAAATATGGTACAAGTATTCTAGCAGGTTCTTCCCAATATCCTAACCGGAATACTAGATACTCTTTAGGGAGTAAGGTAACTTGGTTTATCACTAGATTTTTAACCCATCCTCACTCCCAAGTGCAAAGTTCATGTATAACCAAATACGAACTAAGTCACAATGTCACCACTACCTTCTACTTAGAAGAATGCAGCGATTGCCAATCAACATTCACAATATATATTTACATTTTGCATAACCAACCAACAACAATTCCAAGCCTTACAGCCACCGAAAAGTAAAAGGCAGATAATTATTATTTACACATACAAGTAAAGATAATTTACCTATTCAATCCATACGATCTCAATCGTATTGACCTCCTTTATTCTACTAGATTCATATCTATAATAAAAGGCATAGAACTAGAATTTACATCTGCAATTATTCCTTGAGTGAAAACAAATAGTCAAAACACGATGACACAACACCGAAAGCTTGAAAGGAAAACAGGAAACTGCAGAAGACAAAATGGCACACATAAAATATGAAAAGCAAATGCTCATGTAGTATGAATAGATTTTGGGAGCTGAAGATCATTGGGCTAGCTGGAATGGTGATATCTTCAGGCTTCATGTAGTAGGCCCTAGGGTCGATCGCCTGGGCTTACTGCCGCTCTTGCATGCCTAACTCATGACTCAATGTTCCAAATAGTTTATGCACTATATTCAGTATAGCACTTACAGGTTTACACCGGCTACTGTATGTGAAATTTTAGGAGGTACACAGGCCTTCCCGCATGGATTTTCCTCATAAAATAAAAAGAAGTATTGAAAAGGATGTTATCAATAAAAGGGCTACCATGTCAGTAGGCTATGAGAATCTGGAATAATTAGGAAAAATATTTATATGGAATTATAATCACATGATTCTCGATCCATTGGATTTCCTACTGTTAAGACCGATCTGGATCACAACTCGGCAATGGCATATTTTACTAGCAGGTGCGCAAGACTCCAGAATTAAACAATTGCCGGTATGAGTACTTAGTAATCCAACAAATTAAAATAAAACAAAACAAATAGAGGATAGACGATAATAATGGCAGCCATGAGACTACTCGACCAAGTTCTCAACCCAAGATAAAAAACAACATATGCATCATAATTTATGCAGGAGTATCAAGGAACGCAGGGGTATTTCACCAGGTTTGAAGGAGAGAACGGTATGGCTCTTACCAGATCTGTAATTCGATCCAAGGTAAAGATTACCTCCTTCCCACGCACAGGTGATGCCTCCGTTCAAATGGCATTCCTCCTCCGCGCAAAAGACAAAGCTCCATTCACTCTGCAGAGGTCCCATAATTCCCTTTTGCATCCAAGGTGTGGCTAAAAACGCAGAGATCCTCTCTTTGAAGAACAAAAAAGATCTTCTTCCAAATAAAACGCAGAGCTTCCCTTTCTCTTGAAAATGCAGAGATATTTTTAATACACGGAGTTCATCTCTCCTTGACAATGCCGAGAACATCCAAACAGAAATGCAGAGATCATCTTCATCACAACGTAGAGATCCTTTGTCCCCCATGGCATGCTTCAATGCAACAATGCAGCCACACAACCATTCCCTCATGCAAAAAAAAACATCCAGTTATTCATAATGACAACAAACGAGGGTTTTCCTCATCATAGGAAGCAATGCAGAAATCAAGTATTGACAAAAACCAGAATTTTTCACCCCCATAGTGCACAAAATGCAATATAAAAACAAAAGGGCTTTCCTTTTTCCTATCGTAGGAACATTCAACAATAAAATCAGAAACTGGTTCGCACCCCTCCCGGGCTTCCAGGCTGAAATGCATGCATTCCTTTTTAATGCAGAGAATCCCAGCATTAATAAAAAAAAAGGGTTTTTACCCCTCTCTCGCCGCTCCCCCCAGCATTCACGCATTACCCATTAATAAAACAAGAGGTTCCCCTATGCAACAATGCATGCAATTTCCCATAAAACAAGGGGTTCACGCCATGCAACAATGCATGCATTAACCATAAATCAAGGGTTTCATGCCATGCAACAATGCATGCATTTCCATAAATCAAGGGGTTCACACCATGCACCAATGCATGCGTTTCCCCCAAAAAAGGTCCCTCCTCCAGGAATGGTAACTTTTGTAAATAAGAATCCTTAGTGTTTTTTCCTAAATTTTTTCCCTACATATACTCCAATAAATATCCTATATTAAAGATATATGTATATATCTAATTTCTTACTATATGATAATATTATATATATACACCCATAGTAATGGGAATTCCCCCTCCATAAATATACTTTTTCCACGTTTTTCTCTTCAAGTATATACGTTTTATGCATGGCAAAGTATATCTATATATATATTTCCCTTTACCTTTTTTTTAATAACATGATTTTCATTTTTATTCTTTTATGAGGAGGGACTGAGGGCTTGAGCACTTAGGCTCCTAGGTTCACACAACGTGTCCTCTTATTTATCCAAATAATATGGATCAACCTTTTTAATTACATAGGAAAATGATGAGTGTGAAATTTTGGTAATTCACTTTAAGTCCAAGGTAACCTCGATCTTATTAGAAGCCATGATGATCCCCTAGTTTTCTTTATTATATCCCAGAGGTTTCCTCATCTTTTACCCTTTCGTTTAGTTTCTTGATGTTAAGTTGCGCCACAACTATTAAGTCTCCTAGACATACAAAAACAAGGAAGTAATCCCCTAACTCATGAGGTTTTACTAGTGGGGCCTTGGCCTTGAGCTCCACACCAGAAAACAGTTACAATAAGCATTAGCAATTATACAACCCTTAGGGCATACAAGAGGGGCATTACAGGAATTTATATAATAAGGGAGAGGCTTTGATATTAGACCACATGGATGGTCACGATACCCTTTTTCTGTCTAGTTAATTATGATTATGTTTATTTAATGGAATGTTATGATATTTAATTTGTTTTTAAATGATTATGTGGATCAGACCTTAGAAGGTCTTTAATAATTTGTTTGGCTTGTTTATTATATGAACTCTGTTCTTAGTAGATCTAGTTTATATTGTAAACTTGTATTAGTTAACATAATTAATATTTTAATTCAAATCTACTGAACTAGTTTTGTTAAAAAATAGGGAAAGCCTCTGCTGACAAATGGAATATGTCAACAAAGTATTAAATATAGAGAACAAGGTATAAACATAATACTAATATCAAAACCTAGTTAATATAGGAACATTTATGAGAGATGCAACCCTGAACATAAACAACATATGATAAAAGTTCTCCAGCCTATGATTAGTAATTTGCAGATACAAACCCTAGCAAATTGTCAACCATAAAACTTAACCATTAGGGTTTAGAAATTATATTGCAGCTATTACTTAACATAAACAATAATGAATCTTTAGGAATAAAATGAAATAGGCCTTCAAGGGTTTCATAACTGGATTTGAAGCTTTGTCAATGGCTGCACCTGCACACTTAAATAACCAGCATTAACAATTAAATGCAGATATGACCTCTCTTTGATGACCAAATCACTTGGGAACTACCACGTTCCTCCCAACCATGACTCGAAACTATTCCTGGTTCTAATCCGGATCCCCCTGCGCTAGACTCCAACATGCAAGTAGCTTAGAGCTCCTAAGGTAGGGTTTCCTAATTGGTATTTAGTTCTGAATAAGTCCTCTTTTCCTTAGAGGAGAAATTTCTCCAGGAAAAACACTTCAGAGTAAAAAACAGGCAGAATAATAATTCTCCAAGATAAAATCAGAACCCCAAGCCTTTTCTTGTCTGGAGTATTTATAGAAATACTTTTCAGTCAAAGGGGTAGTTAAATCAAGATATCCTTACTTTCTTGATTTGACCCTTTTTTAATTTACTGGGGTAATTTTCAATTCTTAACCTAAGAACTTTTAACTAGTTCCTAGTTAGTCTTTCATAGACATTTCACTATTTATTAATCCTTTAATAATAAATAATAATTGGTGGAGCTTCTCTTCTTTCTTTATTCAATTATATAATTAATCGTAATTAATTCTTTATACATACTATGTATAAAATACATAGTATTAAAATACTTGTTAACATTTGTCTTTGGGCATCATGTGTTATAATCCCTAGACTTAATGACACTTCTTTATGAAGGTGAAGTAGATAGATAGCTCAGGTCTACTAGGATAGGAAACTCTAAACATCCTTACATGCTGGATTTACCTTGTATAATGTGGTAGCTCTTTAGTACTTGATGAGAATACAAAAATTCAAAATTTCATTTAATCACTTATAAATAAGTATGATGAGATCAATATTTTTCTCGAGTCGTTTTCACTCAGAAGTTATTAAATTATTTTCAGTAATCCCTAGCGCTTACCAGAGCCCATACTCAACGCTTATAACAAGGAGTTACAAACATAGTGCAATTCCAGATCTCTCGCTCAACACTAAATGCTAGGATGTACTTGTATGATACACCTATGGATATAATGTCCAAAGATCAGATGCTCCAAAGCTTATGCTCAACATCAACATGGAATGCTCCAGAGCTTATGCCCAACATTTCCAATTATATTTTCATGTGTTCGAGAGCTTTATGCTCAACACACATGTAAGTATTGACGTGCTCCATATTCTTTCGCTCAACACAAAACATTTCATCGATAATGTGCTTTAGGGTCCATTCCCAACACAAAACATTTCATAAATCATGTGCTTTAGGGTCCATGCCCAACACAAAACATCTCATCAATAATGTGTGTGAGGGTCCACACCAAACAAAAAGCATATATATACATATATATCATCAACAATTGGCTTACACACAATATGCAAAACAAATCATCATGTTCATGTGGAGTGGGGTGTTCGACCCAATATAAAATAAAACATCAATATAATCATCATGATCAATAGGCTCATGCCTACAAATGGTAGGTCCAAAATTCGGGATATTACAGGTGAAGATTCAATTACTGAACATCAAGCGCTTCATAACTGCAAAGAGAATAAATGGGGATGAAGGAGTGGGAAGGGAAGGTTTGGAGCTCATCTCCCAAGTGTCTAAGGCACATCACTCAAAAAGGCAAGCTCACATAGGAATATATTAATAAAAAATCAACCAAACTGTCTGAATGAGCTTGAATTGTTCTTTAATACAACTCTGGGTGATCTGTTTAGCAAGTAGAGGAAATAGATGACTTATGACAGAAATTCAACACATAAATTCCTGACCCTAGCCAAGTCATGGGCCCTCCTTGAGAAAATTGGAATGTAGGAGCCATGTGGAGATGTTTCCCTGTCCAAGTCATCCATTTGACTTAGAAATTATCCCTCCTTATTCAAATATTTGATACTTTTATCCCTTATAGATTTTATGCTTTTCCCTTCTTTTTAGACCTAGTCTCCAAAAGGAAATTATGCCCTCCTTTGTCAAAAATTTCTTGCTTTTGTTTTGACAAATTTTTTGAGTCTCCAAAAGGAAACTAAGCCCTCCTTTGCCAAAAATTTCCTTCTTTTGTTATGACATCTTTTGTCATAGCTTTTGGGCACTTTCCCTTTTCTCTCTGACTGCTTTTGTGATAGAGTTTCCACTTTATTAATCTCCTCCCTTGGAAAGTTGGCTTGTCAATTGTACCTGACATGGAAAGCTCAATTACACATGTTATTTGCATAAGGAATTTTAATAATAAATAAAAATTAAATACATGCCTCTAATGTTTATTTATCAACATTCTCCTAGGCTAATTAATTAATGCCTCATATACAATATTTGGAAAAAATTCCCTATGTGAGGTAATTAATGCATCTTTGACCCCCGAATGTGTTGGGCATGGTCAACAATTTTATGTCAAAAAACACGGGGACATGAAAATTTGGTACCAAGGGAAGTGCCAACATCAAAATCTCCCTATCACATGAATATAGTAGAGCTTACTGAACTTAAATCACAATTACAGGCACTAATTGACAAAAAGTAAATTCGACCTAGTGTTTCCCCTTGGGAAGCACCGATATTATTTGCAAATAAAAAACATGTCACTCTAAGGCTATGTATAAGTTATTAACAATTAAAGAAAATGACTATTAAAAATTGATATCCTTTGCCCTAGATAGACGATCTATTCAATCTTTTTTGAGGGGAAACTATTTTCTCAAAAATAGATTTAAGACCTGGATACCATCAAGTACGGATCAAGGAGGAATACATCTTTAAAACAAATTTTAGAACCAGATACGGTGATTACGAGTTTTTCGTAATGCCCTTTGGGTTAATAAATTCCTTGACAACTTTAGTGTGTTTAATGTATCGTATATTAAGCAAATACTCCGTAGTCATATTTATCAAAGACATATTGGTCAACTCTAAAAATAAACAAGAGCTCAAAGAACACTTAAAAATAATTTTACAAGTATTAAGAGAACAACGACTGTTTGCTAAGTTTAGCAAGTGCGAATTCTTTAAAGACAAAATTAGGTATCTAGGGAACATGGTGTCGAAAGATGGGATTTGTGTTGATCCCGATAATATTAAGGATATGATTCAATGGTATATTACAAAGAATGTGACCGACATAACATCATTCAGGGGGATTACTTGCTACTATTGAAAATTCATTGAAGGATTCTCCAAAATAACTTACCCCATAACTTCCTTATGGAAGAAAGGTAAGAAATTTGATTGGAGCAAAAAATGTATTAAAATTTTTAATAAATATTTGTTAACCATGAATCCTATCTTAAAATTGTGGATCCTTTTAAATATTTTGTCGTATGCACCGATGCATGTAAAGAAGGTTTAGGCAAAGTACTAATCCAAGAAAACTATGTCGTAGCCTATGAGTCTAGGAAGTTAAAAGAAAACGAGAATAATTATGCTACTCGTGACCTAGAACTAACTTCCATCATACATGCGCTAAATATTTCATGACACTACCTCATCGAAAGAATATTCTTATTAATGTGAGATAATATAAGTTTAAAATACTTCTTTGATAACCTTGATCTTAATGCTAGACAAGCTAGGTGGTTGTCATTTCTAAGTGAATATGATTTTGAAATAAAACATATAAAAAGAAAAGAGAATAAAGTTGCATATGCTTTAAGTCGTCACACAAACCTGCTATACACAAACTGTAATTATGAATCAGATTTAGAAAATAAAATTCTAAATACAGGTAAGTTTGATAAAGAGTATCAAAACCTTAAGGAAAAGACCGCATAAAATGAACGAAATCAAATAAAAATAGATTTTGTCTAAACAGAAGATGGTTATTACTACATAAAGTTAGATTATATATTTCTAACTCAACATATAATAAATTAACTATAATGGATGAGTTACATAAACGAATTTTTTTAGGACACCACGAATATAAGAAAATGATCACTATGACAACAAAATATTTCTTCTGGCCTAATATGAAAAAATAAGTAGCATAATATTTAGCATGCTGCATTGAATGTCAAGAGATAAAGGATGAATGTCACATGCCCCAATTTGCAAAAACAATTTAATGTTATTTGAGTAACATTGTGTTATATTTTATGCTAAGTTTGTAATTGATGATCGAGTGGGGTCAAGAATAATTAATGTAATTCAACATATTTTATTTATAAATAAATAAATGATGAGACAACAACTTAGGGAAGCTGTTAATGGAGAGTAAACTGACAAGTGGAAGCATCTTCAAACCACTTTCGACTGTTGCAGGTGGCAATTTCCCTATATTTGTGGTCATGATTCCCCAACAAAGTGGAATCAGAGCAGGTGGCTCATTAAATGAAAACTGACCCACAAGACCTAGGCATATCTATAAAATTTTCCATTGAAGACAACTGAGGCTACTCATTTTGGAGGTGATCATTCAGGGTGAATGAATTTACTCAAGAGAAATTCAATGGAGGGGATTACTGAAGTGAGTTTGAAGGGTTAACTGTTGAGACTGAACGTGTTGCAACTACTAGGATGAAGTTCATACCGCTGTGAGCAGATCTTAATTATTGAGGTAATTGGACTAGTGAGGTGAGAGATGTCTTAAAGTTGTATTCTCCACCCAGTTCTCTGCCAAGAAGACCAGGAACAAGCTCAAGGGTCGCAAGGAAGAGTTGTTTGAGTGCTCTCCAAGAGTTTGGTTGGGAGAAACAACCTCCTTAAGCTGTTGTTGTCTTGTCATTAGCAGATTCTATTTGTCTTTATGTTAATATATTTGTTTATTGTCTTCAGTAAAATGTTTATTAGTTCCTAACTACAGGCATGTTAGTATTTTAGGGTTTATGAAGAAAATAATAACTGTGTAATGTTAGACTTGGTAAATTACATATTATGTTAGAAATAGAAATGAATATGTAAAATGAGAAACATTTAGAATTAGAATTCCAAAACTGTAGTTTTCCACGCCCGACTCAGGAAGTACTCTAGTACAGCTCGGTATTTACGTGAATGAGATGATTCTTTTACTTGAATGAAAATTGTAATTAGATTTTACTTCATTTGCTTATGATTTCTGCTATAAAGAAGTATTAGATCTTGTCTATATTTATTACTTCAACTTTACACTAAAATATAGGTATGGAAAAGAATAGTATACTCTTATTAAAATATACAAATTACAGTTTAATAATTAAACATAAGTATAGTAGGTACGCTAACATCTAAAAAACAAAACATGTAAAAAGAATTTGTAAATTTTTTTTTACAACATTGAAATTCCAGACACTGTGTGTCTCTATCTAAAACCGAAGGATTCTACTATAATCCTTTTAGAACTACAGAAGTTACTGAAAGATAAATAAATTTTATTTTCAAGTATGCAACATTAAAACCCTAATTCTTCTTAAGTGAGAATTAAAACAAACTGTAAAAATCATTAAGAAAATTATTAAATAAACAGAGCTAGTATCGAACTAACACGTGTAAGTAATGCTATTATCTATTATCTATTATCAAACTGATTAAAAAATTTACTAAGTACAATAAAGCTATTATCGAACTGTAGGGTTTATATAATAATTAACCCTTTAAAATCCAAAACCAGAATAAAATATCACCCTTTAAAAAACACAGTAATCTTCCCATAAATTGTGCATGGAAAATCATCATAATTATAGGGTAATAATGAAATATATTACATATACAAATTATTGATTAAAATAATCCAATAATAATTACACCTTTTGCAAATACAAAATCCTTTATTAAGGATTGGATTATAGCCTTTAGAGTCAAAGGGTCGAATCTCAGACCTCCTAAATAAACCAAAATGCACAAAATATTTTTATATTAAATAGTATCAAAATATTTGCTGACAAGAGAACAAAATCCTGTTCACATTACAACCCCGACTGTTTCATAGTCTTCCTTTACTAAAATTTACTGTAAAAACAGAAGTAAACTAGACAAAGGTCGATAAGCCTCTTTGAGTTCAAAGCTGGGATCTTTTTAAAATAAAAATGAAAGCATTTACATTGCTCACGATATAAGGCTAAAATCATCTTTTAAAAACCATTTTACATCATGGCTTCAAGAGCCTTTTTCACCATGCGCGAAGTACCCATAAGGGTTTCTAAAAATGTTGACATACTATAAACAAACTTTAAATCATAACTAACAGAGAAACGAAGCCATGCATTCAACCACAGGAACCAATTCCAACAACCTTAATGTCATGCAGGAAGAACCCTCGATGGAACCAGGGCTTAACAATTGGAAGCCCATGAAAAGGCTGAAGTATGAACTTGTTCCCTCCCACAGTATTGGAGCCGGTAGCAAGAACCTGGAAGTTCCAAACCAAAAAATTATTAAGTACTCGTTTGCATAATATGGTAAAAACCCTTGTAAGGATAATCGAATGAAAAAAGAAAAACAGAGATAGGGTAACTTTTACCTGTTAACTAAAGTCGAAACTAAGAAGAGATAGCCACACCAGGTCACATTGGCACCGAATCGAAAGGAAAGAACCCTTGACGTCACCTCTGTGAAGGAGAAGGCAAGAAAATTGACTCAAGTTTACAATGTAGAAGCTACGTGTGAGCAGTTGCAAGAGTGAGATAAGTACAGACTTTGGGCCACATTGAGAAACCAACAACCACACTCATGATGCATTCTTCAACACACATGAGAACCCAAACCATAAATGATGTTATGCAACAGTCACAATATATCATTTGCAGGAGAAATGCCCAATGTTAAAGATGGTTACAGGCCTCTCATGGCCGCGAGCTCACAGCTCATGGCCAGGAAGAAGGAGAACCCTTGGTCTGAAAATGCAAATGGGTAGGTTTTACATGGTTTTAAGTCAATCAACAAATGGATGAAATCCTATCCACGTGCCCTTTCAAAAATTTCAACAAGTGTGGGTCAAAACCTTAAGTCAGCGCTGCACAAGACATTTTAAAATCTATCATTGCAAATAACCATATGAACTATGATTACTACTGATAAGCAACATGCCATCGATATATAATATTCCATGGAAATTAACAAAGTATAGGTTTAAACCATATAATATTTGCTTGCCATCATTTTGATTTCATCATAGTAGTTGTTTGGTAGGTAATACTACCTTAGGTTATAACTTAACACAATTGTTATAACTTGAAATATTATTGTAGTATAGTTATAAGTTGAATACTATGGTTACAACTTGGATACTAATTTATCCCAGAAGTTCTTCATTCTTGCAAACAAGTCGAATAAGTATGGTGTAGTTTTATAACTAGTAAAAGAAAGTATGGAATGGTTATAACATAGCTTATGACTATAGTGAAAAGGAAAATCCTTAAACTTCTCAAAACAAAATCTTGATGTTGTTAATTGAGGGAGTCTTCGAGAAACTGAAGACTAAAATTTAATGGATAATTTCTCATAAACAGTCTAATAACTCATTGTTAATTTTATAAATTGAAAAACATAGGAACATGTTCATGCTGTAAGAGAAGGACACCTTGAGTATTGAAGTGAGAATAGCTACGGGATCACTAAGCAGTTGAAGTAAACTTAAACCAAAACCATGAGCTCTATGCTCTCTATGGGAATTTATAAATAACCAGTACTGTAAACACAAGAAAATTAAACATGTACTATAGACTTTAAAAAGATGATCATCATATGACCAAAGGAGGTTTGGTAAGTGCTTGCTCTTGTATTTTAAACCATTGTTTATGTATTTGATGGAAAGTAAATATGGCGTTAGTTATAAATAAATTTATAGACTAATAACAACGAAGAAGAATTTACATTACCTCCTCGAAGACAGGTAGCTTAATTAACCTTTTCTTAAACTAGCATTAAATAAACACCTATAGGATCTTACGCCCACCTGCTAAACCTGTAAGAACCAATAGTCCAATTGAGTTAGCAGAACGCTAAGTAAGCCTTGATCTCAAACAAGATTTCTTACCTACTTGACAAAAGTAAATCATCAGTATATCTAGCAGCAGCTAAATGCAAGTCCTTATTCTAACTCTAATGCAGTTAAAGTTGTTATGTCATTAATAGTACTAACATATGTGTTTAAGTTTACATCCTTTAGTTTACAGATTCTTTTAATGAAACAAACCCTTGATCTCTTATAAACTGTTTCATTTTTCGCTAACCGTTAGCAGTTACTTAGCTGCGACTTTAGACATTTTATGTCATTTTAAAAAAAATTAATTTTTACGAAATTTTGGGTTGTTACAATGAACACCAACATTCACGTGGATTATTGCAACCATTACCCTCTCTATAATGGAAATGGGAAGTGATCATCTTGGATTTCATAATAGGTTTACCTAAGAATATTAAACAACACTACTCAATCATGGTATTAATGGATACACTAAGTAAAGAAACTCACTTTATTTTGGTAAAATCTACTTATAAGGTCGTTAACATTGTTGATATTTTTATGAAAGAAATATTCAAGTTGCATGGTGTACCTAAAGTAATGATCTCAGATAGAGATGTGAAATTTATAGGAAATTTTTGGAAATCCTTGTTTAAAGGACTAGGCACACAATTAAATTTCAACACTCCATATCATGCTCAAACTCATGAAAAAAAAAGAGTAAATACAATTCTAGAAGACATGCTTATAATGTACGTAACGGATCAACCTGGTAAGTGGGAAGATTACTTGCACTTAGTAGAATTTACATATAACAATCATTTCCAAGGTTCGGTTGGAATGAGTCCATTTGAAATTATGAACGAATGAAAATGTAACACTCCAATTTATTGGAGTAGTCCCGTCGACAGATTAATGTTAGTTCACTCATTGTTGAAAGATATGGAACTAATAATGAAATATGTACAACAAAAATTGGAAGGTTTCCCAAGATAAAAAAAAGTGTTACATTGAGTTGAAAAGAACTCCTCAAGAGTTCCACGTTCGAGAAAATATATACATAAAGGTAAAACCCAAGAAAATGTCCCTAAGATTGGGAACATACTCAAAGTTAGCACCAAGGTATTGCAGGCCATTTCGAATTTTGGAAAAAAATGGATCGCTAGAATATCAGTTAGCATTGCCACATACAATAAAAGTACATAATGTTTTTCATGTTTCTATTTTGAAGAAATACATTCATAACGCTACTCATGTGATTGATTGGAATGTTATACAGGTGAAAACCGAAGGAGAGTTTCAGGTTGAACTGGAGCGTATCCTCGACAAGAGAGAACTTTTAATTTGGAACTGTACTATTATACAAGTGAAGGTGCAATGGAAGCACATTAGTCTATAGGAACCCACTTAGGAATTGGAGAGTAATATGCAGGAGGCATATCCAATTCTATTCAAGAAGAAATAATGGAAGAATGAAGATGGAAAAAAAATAACATCGAGGACGATGTTATCCTTTAAGGGGAGGTGTATGTAACACACCAAATAAATGTAATTATTATTACTTGGAATATTATTTTAAAAAAAAAATTGACAAGAAAGTCAAAATGGATGTAATGGATTTTTTTTTCAATAATTAAAATAATGAGAGGAATCATAACTTAAGTAGTTGTTGAAAGAGTGTTTGCAGACCCATAAAGGGAAATGAGAAGTGGAGAACGATGCTGAGTGAGAACTCAGGTGATGCGGGAGGAATCTTCCTCAAAATCAGGTAAAGACTCATTGTGGAGTTCTAAAGAGAAAGAGGCTCATAAATGAACAAGTCCTAGGAAAAATACTATAAAATAGTATGTCCATCAAGTAAGTAGGAGGCTAGTGATGGACGGGGAATTGATCTGTTGATGCAAGAGATGGTACATTGATCAGATTTTTTCCTTGTGGTTCAACAAACATGCTCGAGGGTTCTGTAGAAAGTAAGACTTTGCTTCTCTAGAACTTGGTTGGGAGGAACCACAACTTTAGTTATGTTTTCTCGACAGTGGCGTCAAGTTCCCTACTAGATTTCTTATCTATTTAGTATTGATAAATTATAAACTAAATATAGATATGAATCACAAATATATTTTAATAGGTAATTATAATATGCACATGTTCCTAAAATTTTCCTATTTTCATGTCATGGTTTAGTATAAACTGTTCTTTATTTATGGAATGTAAAAATATCACAAATATTTTTATCTTGGTTTGAGAGTCATTATGTAAATATTATATGCATTCCTATACTAAGCTTTGTTTGGGATTCCATACCAAGATTATGGAGGATTAACGTTTAAAATAACTAAAAGGGCTGAACAAATGAATCATAATCAACCAACCCAATAATCGGACAACGAGAGAAATGGCCAATTCATAGATCTCGTTAATATTTTAAAGTATGTCTACATATTTTCTTTTAAAATATTTTAAATTTATATTATATGTAAGTCTTTTAAAAGTAATTGTATACCCTAGGAGTTGAGGATTTTCATAGAGAGCTTATATTTGTTCTAGACTTTATTAATTTATAATTGATTTTAACTAAAACTCTATTTTGAAGAATACATATAGTTATGACTAGATTTCTTTAATGTAGTTAACAACAAATTTTAAAAGAAGGAATCATAAAGAGAACAACAAATTGAATAACTCCAATGAGAAACCAAAGAATAAACACTAAACAAAGTGATGGCAGACCATCGTATAGAACATTAATAAATTTACAGAGTAGAGCTGAAAGGCGTATTCCCTTCAAAACATCAAGATCATGAATCTGTAAATCTACATGTTAACTCGGCATTAATCCAATATGCGACTGCTATTAGATGGGTATTCATATGCATTTGAAACCAAATCTAAAATACCAACGCAATCTTGTATAAGCAATTCGATACATGTCCACTTCAGAGATCCGCATCATAAATCCAACTAAAAATAGATCTGGTAAATTCACAGAGTAATTATGTTTGAACTCAATAAACATAATACAAACAAGAAACCTTTGAACTCAGGCTTCCATACTCGAGGTCACATCGATCTCACCAAACATGTAAACATCAACAATATCGCAAAATAAAAGTGCAACTAAATATCTCCTTAAATATTTAACAGGTTGAAATTAAATTACAAATTTGTCAATACTATTGTGGTTGTTAGCCGATCTTTGGAATCGAGTGTATAGAACAAAAAAATAAATAACGTTATGTACATCTGAAAGAGATGACAAAACAAACACTTTAAAATGTGAGAGGTTACAAAGCCATTTTATAAGCTAATACAGACCTATAAGGATTTAAAACAAGACAATTAAAACTTATCTTCCTATTGATTATGAAAGGCCTATTGATTGTGAAAGGCCTATCCACTAGTGGGCTGGAACCCAATGGGAAACCATTGTAACCTTAGATTTACTTGAACCTTACCATTTGACTATTGCCGCATCCATCAGTGAAGACCAAGCATAACCGCTCTTGTGGATACATGCACAAAACATGATATGCCATAGAAGAAGAAACCATAGATACCTTTATAACACAAAGTGAATGGATAATTTTTCTTTTTTTCTTTATTTTCATATTTGAGTGAGGTAGTGTTGTCTACTAAATAGAATTGTCTTTTTTTTTACTTTATTTATAAATATCTTTAAATATAATATATATATATTTTAATATTTTTTTTCAAAATAATATTTAATTATAATTTTTTTCATAAATATATAATTATTAAAAAATTATCAAAATTTTTAATAACATAAATATTATATAAAACCGCCTCTTACATTTATCATTCTAGAACGAAGATAGCAATATATATCTAACATAAATAATTCAACAATCTTAATAATTTAAAGGAAGTAAAAAAAGCACATACCAAAGGTTTGCAGAATCCAATATGAAAACAATAACAGTGATGTAAACGTGCGTGAAGTTTGTGCTTTCGTTGGACGGCTAGCTCACAATAGAGGACTTTTGAAGTTGAGATTGATTTATTGTTTGAACTACCCAATGACCTAACTTGTATATTGACCAATTTATATTTTATCGTATTTGATGTTTGCAGTGCTCGAAGAGTCGGGCTTTGGAGATCAACCTTTTTGACAGCGTAAAGCCACTTTCTTTTGTTTTGTTTTGTTGTACTTTTAAAATGCTGCAATTTGCTCCTGATAAATCGAGATGGTATAGTTTCACAAGATTTATCGCTGGATGGAGAAATGTACTGACATCCTTAAACCACCATAAATCTATCTACCAAATGCACAAAGCTTTATCAGAAAATATTTAACTTTTATTATTCATTTTAATTTTGCTTTGATTCCCTTGCCCTCTGTGACTAATGGGTTAAGATTTCAAAATTTGACAACCCTTTTATTATTATAACAGTAATTTCTATCATATCATTCACTTGCAACAAATTAAAGTGATTCCATTGTGTGGACATATATCATTCACTTACAACAAATTTAAGTGATTGCCTTCTTTGGAGATCGAGAGAGTTAAAAATTGGTATGAAACTTTTTAAAATTGAAATAATAAGGTAAATGTTTAAAATGGTTAAAATTGACATAATATTTTAAAGAAACTTTGGATGCATTTTTTTTGAAATTATTAACAAACTACATTTTATTTATTTATTAGAAAATATACTTATTTTAAAATTTTAATTTTTATAGAGTATAATATTAAACAGTTTGTAAAATCTATCTTATTATGGTTTTTATAATAATAGCAATATCCCCTCAAACTAAGTTCGGTCTATCAAATCTTAAAAGGATTATTTAAGTTGGTGTAAAAGTTTATTTCAGTTCTCCAAAAATTTAGAAAGAAACATAATCGTTAAATGCCATAAGTTTGACAAATTAAATATATTAATCTAATATAAAATATCAATATAAAAATGAAAAAAATAATAAGTTATATATATATGAAAATTAGATCACTATTAATTAATATTAATAATAAGTTTATGATATGAAATATTATTTGATATAATCAAAATATATAAATTAAAAGACTATGTAGTAAAGTATATCTTTTAGAAGATAAACGTTATGGTTATAAACTCTAAGAAAGATACCTTTGCAAATTTTATTTATGATAATATACAATTGGAGGAAATGACTTCTTACAAGTATCTCACAATTGATATTCATCATAAGCTCAATTGGAATGTGCATTGCCTATTTTAGTCTCAAAAGTAATTGTGAATCACCAACCTTGTTGTGTGGGATAAAAAGAAGTTCCTCTTTGAAATTCTTGTTATCCATGTTATCTTGTACGGTTGTAAAGTATGGGGGTGTATCCTTTCTAATGATTTTTGAAGGAAAATTGAGGAAATCACAAAAATGTATATAACCTAAAAAATAAAAGCATTATTCCTTATCCTATTCTCCTCAAAGAAGAAAGTCTTTTCCCCATTGAGAGTATGGATATCACTATGTACCTTATGTACAAGAACAAGTTAAATGATACAGAAAAGGAGAGACTTCCTAAAATTGCTTTAAACTCAAGTCAAAACCAACTACACCTCAAGTCGGATTGGTGTAAAATACCATTACTTGGTTAAACCATGTGAAATATTACAACGTAGCACCCACAATATGTAAGGTCGTGGCTAGGGTCACAACTCTGGTGATTGTGATTACCATAGTTTATACATAAAATCAAACCATAAACCAAATCATGTGCTAAGTTTTCTTTAATACATATCAACCTTTAGGGCGCTCGCACGAAGTTGGTTCCACTTTTTGGTGCCACTTAGGAAATCAGAAACGCACTTCCGAAGTGTAAATCAAGAACACATATGCGTTATTGATGGCACGTTCGGAATAACTCGAGCCCAAACACAAGGCTAAGGTTCATGGAAATCTATATCTCATATCCGATATATCGCATTGACGTTTTGTAATTTTACATATCGCATATGTGATATATCGCATATGCGATAGGTAACATTAAAAAACGCATATGCGATATATCGCAAGTGCGATTTGCAACATTTAGAAAACCATTACATTTTCATCACTCGTGGAGGTCCTCTCCTTTGTCAATGAATTTCACTAGTAAGCACTAGTAAGCATTGGTGGTAAATAAACTCAAACATTTTATGTCATATTGACACTCCCAAAACTTGTGCTTTGTAGTTTTGGAATGCTAACTAATAGGAAAAAAAATCGCTCTTGGTCAGCTTAACCCTACATCAAACCCCATAATAAATCACCAAAAATGAAAAAAATTCCAACTTATAAGAAATCATATATGACCATACATTGTGCAATTGACAAATCAATTGTCCTCTT
>LPNX011207854.1:5810-45619 GCA_001517045.1 Pseudotsuga menziesii
TTAATTCAGCTGCAACCCCCAATACAAAAGCTATCAAACCCAAAACTCCCACCAGAATGCAAATCCACTGCACTGATTTCTTCATCTTTGGCTACAATTCTGATCTGTGTTCGGCAGGCCTTGGCAACCATCAAGACTGGGAATGTTATGACTGTTGGCACAGCTCGACTGTATATGTTCCTCTCTTTTCTTTCCTTTTCTGCATCCATATATGCAATGTATATTCCAATTTCCCATGCACCATGATTGAGTGTTAGAGAAGAACCTGTCACAAACAAACCCTGTCCTCTCAGCCCAAGTGGGCAAGCAGGAAACCAAAAATGGAAACCAAATCCAGAACACGACAATGCATGCAAGCTCCATACCCTTGCTTGGAACTCTTTTCTTAGACAAAAGCAAAGCAATGGACTGCCCAAACAAGTTAACCCTCGCAACGGCCATGACAGGATAAAAGCTCCAATGCTGGTAACTCACAAAAAATCTAGCAAGAGCACCAAAATTCATTTTCCTCTCGTAAAACTTAGAATACAAAGAAGCAAAATACCCAGAAGATACCGCAAACAAGGGCACATACTGAAGATCCGGATCAAAGTCCAGACTATTGCATGAAATATGATGGGCATTATGATTTCTCTTCCACCATCCAATACTAATCCTAGACATGCAATTTCCAGCCACCAACTGAATAATCCTATCGATTTTCTTATGACCCACAAGCCCACAGTGAGCTGAATCGTGCCCAATCCATCCACTCTGAATCCACACCGCCCCCAACAAAACCCCACAGCCAGCATGAAGCCAAAACCCTTCATAAAACAAAACACCCACTACACACAAAGCCAGCATTGCCATCATCCATAAACCTATCAAAAAATAAACTAACAGAGATTTTCCTCCATGAGAGACGCTGTTTCGGGCTCGAAAGATCATCCATGGCCGGTTATTTGAGGTCCCGACTCGGATCTGAATACCCTGAAAGATATATTTCTCAAATCAAATCGTTCACATGCTCATTCCCAGCATACAAAATTCACAAAAAAAACAAACATAACTGCGCTGAACAAAATTCCCCAAAAAAATATCAAACATAACCGCGCTTAAACTCTTGGCCGTCGCTGTATCGACGCCTTGACCGTTGAAAAGACGATGCCGTCGCTATATCGACGGTCAGGCGTGGATACAGCGACGAAAGTCGAGGCTTCCTTAAAAAAAATTGTAAAAATGCATAATTTACCCTTGATTTTTCCACGAAAGTAAAAAAACGTGGAAAACTAACGTGGAAAAATATGCCCGTATGTACTAGTGGGATAACACATACATGATGAGCTTGATGAAGATCTTAACCTTTGCTTCAAGGTAGAAGAGCAGTGATGCTCTTGTTATGTGTCGATGCACTATTTTCTAGGCATGGAGGCATGGCAAAATATACCTGGGACAAGGGAAGTATGCAGTAGAGATCCTGAAGAGGTTCAGGATGATGGACTGCAAGGCCATGACCAAACCTATGGCATCAAACCTGAAGCTGTTGAGTGATGCTTCATCAGAAGCGGTTGATGCTATAATGTATCATCAGATGACTGGGTCCTTGATCTACCTGAAGAACACGAGACCAGATATTTACTTTGCTATGAACACCTTGAGCCAATTCTTGACATATCCGAGACATGTCCACTTGATTGCTCCAAAGCATATCCTGAGGTACCTAAGGGGTAGAGTTGATTATGGGCTCAAGTATGAGATGAATCAAAAGATTAAACTGGAGGGTTATGTTGATTCATATTGGGAAACCAGTGCCATCAATAGGAAGAGCAGTTCAAGGTGTTGCTTCAGTATGGGATCAGGTATGATCTATTGGTTTAGCAGGAAGCAATCCTGTGTGGCACTGAGTACAGCTGAAGCAGAGTATGTCGCAGCTTGTTCAGCTAGTTGTGAGGTAGTATGGCTAAGGAAGCTACTGTCTGATTTATTTGATCTCCAGTTAGATGCTACTTGTATATATTGCGACAACCAGAGTTGTGTGAAGCTGTCGGAGAACCCGGGGTTCCATGACAAGTCGAAGCATATCGAGATCAAATATAACTATATCAGGGATATGGTGTAGAGAGGAGCAGTGAAGCTCTAGTATGTTGCGACGAACGAATAGATAGCTGATGTGTTGACGAAGCCATTAGCCAGAGTGAAGTTTGAGTACTTCAGGGAGAAGCTTGGTGTTCTCCAGATCGAGGTTCCTTCCAAGAGGAAATGATGAGTCCATGAGCCATTCTGACATGGTGAGAGGATTGGTTCCTTCCATGGTCAGATGTAAGGGCTGAGCCATTCTATCATGGTGAGAAGATTGGTTCCTTCCATGTTAGATGCGAGTGCTGATCCATTCTGATGTGACTGTAGGATTGGTTCCTACATGATCAGATATAAGCGCTAAATGCCATTCTTGGAATGGAGGCACCTGGTCAGTTACCAGGAATACTCAGTCTGGGGATGAGGTCCATTCTGATGTGATTGAGGGATGTGTTCCCACATAATCAAATATAAGTGCAGGGCCATTCTAATGTGATTAAAGGATGTGTTCCCACTTGATCAGATATAAGGGCTGATGCCATTCTCTGGGAGAATGGAGGCACCTGGTCAGTTACCATGAATCCTCAACTTGGGGTTGATATCCTTTCTAGCAAGGTTGCAGGATGTGTTCCTGCATGGCTAGATGTAAGTGGCGAGCCTTTCTAGAAAGGTTGCAGGATGTGTTCCCGCATGGCTAGATATAAGTGCAAATCCTTTCTAGCAAGGTTACAGGATGTGTTCGCGCATGGCTGGATGTAAGTGCAGAGCCTTTGTAGCAAGGTTGTAGGATGTGTTCCTGCATGGTTGGATGTAAGTGCAAATCCTTTCTAGCAAGGTTGCAGGATGTGTTCCCACATGGTTGGATGTAAGTGTAGAGCCTTTCTAGCAAGGTTTTAGGATGTGTTCCGGCATGGCTAGATGTAAGTGTAGAGCCTTTATAGCAAGGTTGCAAGATGTGTTCCCGCATGGCTAGATGTAAGTGCAGAGCCTTTCTAGCAAGGTTGCAAGATGTGTTCCCACATGGCTGGATGTAAGTGTAGAGCCTTTCTAGCAAGGTTGCAGGATGTGTTCCCACATGGCTGGATGTAAGTGCAGAGCCCTTCTAGCAAGGTTGTAGGATGTGTTCCCACATGGCTAGATATAAGTTCTGAGCCTTTTCGATAGGGTTGTGGGATGTGTTCCTGCATGATTGAATGTGAGTGTTGGGCCTTTCTGACAAGGTTGTGGGATGTGTTCCCACATGGTCAGATGTGAGTGCTAGGAGTTCCTTTTTGACATGGTGTTGGATGTGTTCCTCTCATGGTCAGATGTAAGTGCTGGGAAAGCCATTCTGACTTAGTGTCAGATATAAGCACTGAAGAGGACCTACATGGAGGCTAGGCCCCACAACCAGCATGAAAAGGGGCTGGCTCTGTAGAACTTCCTGTGATGAGAAGAATCATGAGATAGCACCCATGATGATGATCCAACAGTGATGATCCAGATCTAATGATGATCCAGATCCAGTGATGATGATCCAGTTCGAGTGATGATCCAGATCCAGTGATGATGATCCATATCGAGTGATGATCTAGATCTAGTGATGATGATCTAGATCGAGTGATGATCCAGATCCAGTGATGATGATATAGATTGAGTGATGATCCAAATCCAATGATGATGATCCAGATCCAGTGATGATAAAGATCCAATGATGATGATCCAGATCCAGTGATGATCTAGATCCAGTGATGATGATCCAGATCGTGGGATGATCCAGATCCAGATGAAGATGACTTGAAGATGAAGATGACGAGAACTCAATGATGATCCAGATGATACAGAGAAGAAGACTTGTGCTGATAAATTGTGTTGAGAGAATACCTTCCTAGTTTAGAGGGAGTGTTGATGTATTTGTAACTTCAAAATGTATTCATCTGTATATCTTATGTATTGTACCTTGATGTTTATTCCAGGACGTGTCTGTAATGTATTTGAGTCATGTCATGCCTTGATGTTCCTATCCGGAGATTCAATAATGTAAACAAGTCATGTCAAGTCATTGTGGGTAACCCTCCTATTGCTCTAGGGTTAAAGTCCTCGCAGTTGTGGGGCCCTAGGGTTATTAGACTATCCTAGAGAAGTCGACCCTAGGTGAGTCATTGTAAGTCGGGGCAATAGTCCCCACCGTTGTGTTAAGGATAACCTCCTTGTTGGTCGGAGGAGGTAAAGTCCCCTCTAGTTTAGTTTCCTTGAGCTTTTGGAGACTAAAAGGCCTCTCAATTGGGAGGTGTGATCTGAAGATGGATATGAACAAAAATAATGGTTGCAATACTCAGTACCTATGATGCATTTTGGAAATTTATAAAGGATAGAGAATACATTAAAGATAATGTAAATGTAAATATGAATAAGAAAAAAGAGAGGGAAAGAGAAAAAAAAGACAAGATTTAATTGAATTAGAAAATAAAACAGGAGAGGGGAATGGGAAATGTGTTGATGTAATTGTAACTTCCGAATGTATTCACTTGTATATCTTATGTATTGTACCCCAATGTTTATTCCGGGAAGTGTCTGTAATGTATTTGAGTCATGTCATGCCCCAATGTTCCGATCGGGAGTTTCTATAATGTAAACAAGTCATGTCAAGTCATTGTGGGTAACCCTCCTATTGTTCAAGGGTTAAAGTCCCCACAATTGTGCGGCCCTAGGGTTATTAGAATATCCTAGAGAATTCGGCCCTAGGTGAGTTATTGTAAGTCGAGGGAATAGTCCCCACCGTTGTGTTAAGGATAACCCTCTGTGTTGGTCGGAGGGGCAAAGTCCCCACAAGTTGTGGGGCACTAGGGTTATTAGACACTCCTAGAGATGTTGGCTCTAGTAAGTAATTGTTAAGTGAGGCTGACATGTTGGAGTGGGCTTCGAGTGAATGAAAGAATATAAATAGAGAGTAAGCCTCTCTATTTATAACACACACACTCACTCATTGGGGCGCATGAGTGAGAGAGAAGTTGTTGGGACAAGAGAGAGAGTACTGTTGTCGGGAGATCATCTTTATGTTTTTGGGTTTTAATTTTGGTGCTGATTCTATCTCTGAGGAAGTTACAGGGTTTTCTCCTTTATGGTTTCCCCGAGGAAAATTCTTTGTGTCTCTTGTTTCTTGGGTTTTATTACTATGCATGTTATTCTCTCAGTTAAAGATCCTAAGATCATAATGCTAGCTTGAATGATAAAAATTTAACATGGTATCAGAGCTAACCTGAGAAGAAGACATTGTGAAGCTGTAGAAGCTAGGGATTATTACTTTTTGGGTCTCTCTCCACAATCCATCGGCAAAAGTATGCTAGGCTAACTCTCCATTGAAGGGTGCATCTTTCTGTAGAAGCGGAATTCAGAGCATTTTTAGTTTTTGGTGGGGGAAATTAGGGATTCTTACAGAAGAGGAATTTTTTAGCGAGCCCAGCATAGGATTTATCTCCTCATCAAAATCAAATTTTAGAGACCTGGGTCAATATTTTTGGTTGGGTGAAACTTCGGGAAAGTCAAACCCTAGTTTGACCCCGAGCTGGAAAAACCCTAAATACTAAAACTGATAAGTTTTGGTACATTCGCTATATCTTGGGATTGAAGAAGTATCAGGAGCTGAAACTTTCAAAGTACAAATATAAAATCCTGGTTTACACTGTATCCAAAATTCCTCCTCATATTCATTATATTCTGGGAGATATAATCCCTCCAAGTTAGGGTTCCATCCTCTTCCAGGGTTCATCCCTAAACAGGACACCTGGGGAGAATTACTATATCTTGGGATCGAAAGGTCCAAATCAAATTCCTGAAGATGTTCCAGAAATGGCACATAATTTATTTTCTATGCTCCAAATTTTAGACCTAGAATATGAAACAGTGACATGTGGCAATCTGTACAACTTTGTTGTTCTGAACAGTCCTGAAATAGGTAACTATGGGAAAACGATCATAAGTCCCAATTGGTGAAACCAATTCTGATGAAACATATGGTGTTGTAACAGGGATAGGCGAGTCTACCTCAATGCAAATTTTCAGACACAGAGGAATGGTAATGTCGGAGATATCACAGAAACAGTATCAATAATTTCTGTAGGAGAAATTGGAAAACTAGGGCTTCCTGTTTCGGGAAATTCCCTCCACTGTTTTCAGAAAATGAGTACATTGGACAGCTCACCTTGAAGAGATATATATTTCTATATAATTAGATATGAAATATTCCAAGTTTTGAAAATTAGGGTTTCTTTGACAAACCCTAGATCAGCCAGCTCTGGAACCATGATGGACACCTCAAATCGCTAAGATCTAAAGCTTTGCTATTTTCATTTGAGGTTCTCATTTCAAAGTGTCTATCACATCAGCTTGATGATAAGCTTGGTGAAGTTGACAACTTCCAAGCATGGAAGTATATGATCTCTCTGAAGAAAATGAATTGGACACCTACATGAGTAGAGAGGTCCCAGTTACAGAGGGAGCTCAGGCTAAAAGCCTTACACCAGAAGAAATTGGTCAAGGCCAAGAATATCATTGCTGATTCAATCAAGGATCACATTATACCACAAGTGTCTTCCCTAAACACACCAAAAGAGATGTTTGATTCCTTGACCAAGCTATTTGAATAGAAGAACATAAATCAGAATATGACTTTAAGAAACCAGTTGAAGAATGTGAAGATCCAGAATGCAAAGACCATATAGTCATACTTTACAAGGGTCTCTCAAATCAAAGAACAACTTGAAGCGGTAGAAGAAAAAGAGGAGAATGCAGAAGTGGTGATAGCCACCTTGAATGGTCTCCCAGTATCATGGTATTCATTCATTTGAAGAATGTGTGCCAGAAGAAAGTGATTACTTTCAGCAGACTCTTGGAAGAAGAAGAAGCTCGACTCATAATAAGAGAGGAGAAGATGGGAGCAACTGAAGATAAAGCTCTCACCATTCAAAGAAGATACCTCAAGCGATGAGGAATATAAAGAACTAAACTCTTGAAGAACCTCTTATCCAGCTGAGCATTTGGATAAGAAACAATGCTATTATGAATGAAGAATATGATGAAGCTGAAGGCTCAAGAAGGAGTCTACTCATGAAACAAATAAATATAAGTATTCAATTGTCATTTCATGATATTGTTTCGTTATGCATTTGTTTATATTCAGTTGATGTATTATGCATGATAGAATGTTTACATTAATGATAGTATACTACTAATACACATGTGATGGGTAAGTTGCTCATGGTGCTATACAAATCTCCATTGCTACTTATCTAGAATGAAACCTCTTTGCTGACATATTGGATTAGTGCACAATCTCAATGTTGTCCTGGTGAAGATGGAAGGCATCTAGAAAAGTTTCCGTGAGATATGGATGAATGTTGTATTGGGTAAAATAGTTGCATGAACACATATTTATGCATAAGAATTTGCCATTATGAATATTCCTTATGAAATGTTTCTAACCATACAAATGCATTTGACTTGTAGGAAAGATCGCATACATAATCGCCTACAAGAAAAAAGAATGAGACTTGTTCCGAAGAACAAGTGATGACAGTTCAAAGATGAAGAATAATATGACGAATGCAGTGACATCATTGATGTAGAACCTTCAAGCTATGAAGAAGTAACCAAGAGGAAAGGGAAGACCAGTTCAAGAAGAATGATGTCTAGGATGCAATACCGATACGTGAAGGGAAGTTCGTAGTTCCATCATGCAGTATATGGAAACATCATGGGATACAAGGCAATATTCGTAACACGATGCTTCTCACGAAAAGAAGGAATAGACTACAAAGATATGTTTGCAACCAGTGGGAGTTGAGACACATGACGGGCAAAATCATGTGTGCAAATGAAAGAAGCCTTTGTACGAGTTCAGAAGACACTCATGGGATAACACATACATGATGAGCTTGATGAAGATCTTAACCTTTGCTTCAAGGTAGAAGAGCAGTGATGCTCCTATTATGTGTCGATGCACTATTTTATAGGCATGGAGGTGTGGCATAATATACCTAGGACAAGGGAAGTATGCAGTAGAGATCATGAAGAGGTTCAGGATGATGGAATCCAAGGCCATGACCAAACCTATGGCATCGAACCTGGAGCTGTTGAGTGATGCTTCATCAGAAGCGGTTGATGCTATAATGTATCGTCAGATGATTGGGTCCTTGATGTACCTGACAAACACAAGACCATATATTTGCTTTGCTATGAACACCTTGAGCCAGTTCTTGACAGACCCGAGACATGTTCACTTGATAGCTGCAAAGCATATCCTGAGGTACCTGAGGGGTACAGTTGATTATGGGCTCAAGTATGAGATGAATCAGAAGATTAAACTAGAGGGTTATGTTGATTCAGATTGGGTAACCAATGCCATAAATAGGAAGATCACTTCAAGGTGTTGCTTCAGTATGGGATCAGGTATGATCTCTTGGTTTAGCAGGAAGCAATCCTGTGTGGCACTGAGTACAGCTGAAGCAGAGTATGTCGCAGCTTGTTCAGCTAGTTGTGAGGCAGTATGGCTAAGGAAGCTACTGTCTGATTTATTTGATCTCCAGTTAGATGCTACTTGTATATATTGCGACAACCAGAGTTGTGTGAAGCTGTCGGAGAACTTGGTGTTCCATGACAAGTCGAAGCATATCGAGATCAAATATAACTATATCAGGGATATGGTGTATAGAGGAGCAGTGAAGCTCCAGTATGTTGTGACGAACGAATAGATAGCTGATGTGTTGACGAAGCCATTAGCCAGAGTGAAGTTTGAGTACTTCAGGGAGAAGCTTGGTGTTCTCCAGATCGAGGTTCCTTCCAAGGGGAAGTGATGAGTCCGTGAGCCATTCTGACATGGTGAGAGGATTGGTTTCTTCCATGGTCAGATGTAAGGGCTGAGCCATTCTGTCATGGTGAGAGGATTGGTTCCTTCCATGTTAGATGTGAGTGCGGATCCATTCTAATGTGACTGTAGGATTGGTTCCTACATGATCAGATATAAGCGTTGAATGCCATTCTTGGAATGGAGGCACCTGGTCAGTTACTAGGAATACTTAGTCTGGGGATGAGGGCCATTTTGATGTGATTGAGGGATGTGTTCTCACATGATCAAATATAAGTGCAGGGCCATTCTGATGTGATTGAGGGATGTGTTCCCACTTGATCAGATATAAGGGCTGATGCCATTCTCTGGGAGAATGGAGGCACCTGGTCAGTTACCATGAATCCTCAACCTGGGGTTGATATCCTTTCTAGCAAATTTGCAGGATGTGTTCCCGCATGGCTAGATGTAAGTGCCGAGCCTTTCTAGCAAGGTTGCAGGATGTTTTCCCGCATGGCTAGATATAAGTGTAGATCCTTTCTAGCAAGGTTACAAGATGTGTTCCCGCATGGCTGGATGTAAGTGCAGAGCCTTTCTAGCAAGGTTGTAGGATGTGTTCCTGCATGGTTGGATGTAACTGCAGATCCTTTCTAGCAAGGTTGTAGGATGTGTTCCGGCATGGCTAGATGTAAGTGTAGAGCCTTTCTAGCAAGGTTGTAGGATGTGTTCCCGCATGGCTAGATGTAAGTGTAGAGCCTTTCTAGCAAGGTTGCAAGATGTGTTCCCACATGGCTGGATGTAAGTGTAGAGCCTTTCTAGCAAGGTTGCAGGATGTGTTCCCGCATGGCTAGATGTAAGTGTAGAGCCCTTCTAGCAAGGTTGTAGGATGTGTTCCCACATGGCTAGATATAAGTTCTGAGCCTTTTCGATAGGGTTGTGGGATGTGTTCCTACATGATTGGATGTGAGTGTTGGGCCTTTCTGACAAGGTTGTGGGATGTGTTCCCACATGGTCAGATGTGAGTGCTAGGAGTTCCTTTTTGACATGGTGTTGGATGTGTTCCTCTCATGGTCAGATGTAAGTGCTGGGCGAGCCATTCTGACTTAGTGTCAGATATAAGCACTGAAGAAGGCCTACATGGAGGCTAGGCCTACAACGAACATGAAAAAGGGCTGGCTCTGTAGAACTTCCTGTGAAGAGAAGAATCATGAGATAGCACCCGTGATGATGATCCAGCAGTGATGATCCAGATCCAGTGATGATGATCCAGTTCGAGTGATAATCTAGATCCAGTGATGATGATCCATATCGAGTGATGATCTAGATATAGATCGAGTGATGATCCAGATCCAGTGATGATGATCTAGATTGAGTGATGATCCAAATCCAATGATGATGATCCAGATCCAGTGATGATATAGATCCAATGATGATGATCCAGATTGAGTGATTATGTAGATCCAGTGATGATGATCCAAATCGAGTGATGATCTAGATCCAGATGAAGAAGACGAGAACTCAATGATGATCCAGATGATACAGAGAAGAAGACTTGTGCTGATAAATTGTGTCAAGAGAATACCTTCCTAGTTAAGAGGGAGTGTTGATGTATTTGTAACTTCGAAATGTATTCATCTATATATCTTATGTGTTGTACCCTGATGTTTATTCCGGGATGTGTCTGTAATGTATTTGAGTCATGTCATGCCTCGATGTTCCTATCGGGAGATTCAATAATGTAAATAAGTCATGTCAAGTCATTGTGGGTAACCCTCCTATTGGTCTAGGGTTAAAGTCCCCGCAGTTTTGGGGCCCTAGGGTTATTAGACTATCCTAGATAATTTGACCCTAGGTGAGTCATTGTAAGTCAGGGCAATAGTCCCCACCATTGTGTTAAGGATAACCTCCTTGTTGGTCAGAGGAGGTAAAGTCCCCTCTAGTTTAGTTTCCTTGAGCTTTTGGAGACTAAAAGGCCTCTCAATCGGGAGGTGTGATCTGAAGATGGATATGAACAAAAATAATGGTTGTAATACTCAGTACCTATGATGCATTTTGGAAATTTATAAAGGATAGAGAATACATTAAAGATAATGTAAATGTAAATATGAATAAGAAAAAAGAGAGGGAAAGAGAAAAAAAAGACAAGATTTAATTGAATTAGAAAATAAAACAGGAGAGGGGAATGGGAAATGTGTTGATGTAATTGTAACTTCCGAATGTATTCACTTGGATATATTATGTATTGTACCCCAATGTTTATTCCGGGAAGTGTCTGTAATGTATTTGAGTCATGTCATGCCCCAATGTTCCGATCGGGAGTTTCTATAATGTAAACAAGTCATGTCAAGTCATTGTGGGTAACCCTCCTATTGTTCAAGGGTTAAAGTCCCCACAGTTGTGGGGCCGTAGGGTTATTAGACTATCTTAGAGAATTTGGCCCTAGGTGAGTTATTGTAAGTTGAGGGAATAGTCCCCACCATTGTGTTAAGGATAAACCTCTGTGTTGGTCGGAGGGGCAAAGTCCCCACAAGTTGTGGGGCACTAGGGTTATTAGACACTGCTAGAGATGTTGGCTCTAGTAAGTAATTGTTAAGTGAGGCCGACATGTTGGAGTGGGCTTCAAGTGAATGAAAGAATATAAATAGAGAGTGAGCCTCTCTATTTATAACACACACTCATTCATTGGGGCGCATGAGTGAGAGAGAAGTTCTTGGGACAAGAGAGAGACTATTGTTGTCGGGAGATCATCTTTATGTTTTTAGTTTTTACTTTTGGTGCTGATTCTATCTCAGAGGAAGCTGCGGGGTTTTCTCCTTTATGGTTTCCCCGAGGAAAATTCTTTGTGTCTCTTGTCTGTTGTGTTTTATTGCTGTGCATGTTATTCTCTCAGTTAAATATCCTAAGATCATAATGCTAGCTTGAATGATAACAATCTAACACAATGTCACCCCCATTCTCCTTCATATTATTACTATATATTTTGGGAGTAATCTATCTACCCGATGTTTTGCACAGGGGCCCACCTGACGTCATCCAGTGATAGATTACTCCGTTACCACAACTTCTTGGCTGATTTAAGTTCTCCCCGTTAAATTATAATAAGTATTATTACAACCAGTCGGGAGAAAATTTCAAACTGATCTTGTCAGGCTTATATCGAATCTCCTTTAGAGCTTTAAAAGAATCAACTATATATATCCTTTGTATATAAGCCCTTTACTCCATAATTTAATTAGAAAACAACAAAGATTATAATCAAAATTACTTTTTTGAATTTATGATAAAAATGCCAACACAAGAATGCTTGGAACTTACTAAGATTTAAAAACAAAAAGCCATTAACGATTAGATTAAGCATATGTCTTTTTTCACTGTACTATGGTTTATTAACGTTGTTGTAATTGTAATACAAGACACCTTTGTATATGGTTTATTAACGGTGTTGTAATTATAATACAAGCCACCTTTGTATGTCTAGATTTAGTTAATCTTTTACTTTTTAACATAACATGAATCTTTGTTTTGTAGAATTTACATTTTTACTTCATCTTTTATTTTATAAGATATACACTTACAATTTTCTTTGCAAATCACTTTTTACATTTTGTGAGTTTCTTTTGCAAATCTTGGTCTTTAGCATACAATGTAGCAATTTGATCCTTATGATTTTGTATTTAATTTTATTATATTCCTATTGTTAACTACTCCAGAGACCATCTCTTGTCTATCATGAATAGCATGCCTTTATTTATGTTTCATGTACATATTCGATTTTATGTATTCGATTAGCTGAAAGGCATATATTTCTCTTAAAGCTCTGAAGGAGATTTCGGATCTGTCGTGAAATTTTCTCCTATTATAATTTCACTAGGAGAACTTGAATAAGCCAAAAAGTTATGGTAACGGAGTAAGATATCACTCGACGGCATCAGGTGGGCCCTGTGCAAATCGTTGGGTAGATAGCTTACTCCTATATTTTGTTTAACTTGGTTGAAAATTACTTTATTAAGTAAGAGGTCTTGGGTTCAAATATTTATTTTTGTTTCTTTTTGGAAAATTTCATCAGTTAGGGTGCCTCTTAGACCAATCCCTACATTTTAGGAGCCACTGGGAGTCTCAACACCAACCTACTTCAGTCAGTTGGTGTTAGCACTAGTTAGTCTTAGTTAGCACCCAATTACAATCAGTTACTTCTCAATCAGTTATGCTAGCACTACTAATGCATGGATAATGCATGGTTGCATGGGGAGGAGTGCTTTTCCTACCTACCACACTCAATTGCACTAAGTTAACTAGATGTCAGTGGTTGTTGGAGTTATTGGTCATCAGGGAGTTGTCTATTTGGACTCCAATATTGATTGGGAGACCTTGAGTTAGAGATTCAGTTAGATACAGTCTTATCCACTTGGAGGATTCGAATTCATTACTCATGCATTTGAATTCTACCTATGTAAACTATTGTAACACCAGATATTACTATGATGAATATACTGTAAATTCCTGAGCAATACTTGTCCATTTCCTATGTGATTTGTCTTGTTGGATTTGTATTTTCATTCTCCATTCAATTGATGCAAAAATTATTAGAACTCTTTGCTTGAAGATCTAAATGGAATTCAAATTCTAACATGGTATCAGAGCCTTCTCAGATAGGTTTCATGCTTATTTCTCCCCATCGAAAATAAGACACAGTTGGGTTTCCACAGAAGTCCCCTATGAAAATTTCCTAGCTCTGGATTCAATCAGAGTAGCGGAGAGGGCGTGACGGACCCTGAAAACATTTTCATTTCGGGAGGAAAAGTATGATTCTAATAGTTCATAGGTTTTAGTGTGTTATTGCAGTGAAATTGACAGGTGCAACGTAGCTTGAGAGAAGTATTTATAGTCTTCCAGCCAGAGAAATTATGAGTTCTCAAACTCCTGAACCACGGATCCTCAAAACTTCTAATTACCTTGATTGGAGGATTGATATGCAACTGGCCTTGTACAAGCATGGATACCATAGGATCATACATGGATGGGAGGCTGAGCCTCATCAGCCAGTAGAGTGGAACAAGTTCCTAAACCATTGTGATGAAGCATTCGGGTACTTATGTACTTATATTTCCAGAGATATCCTCTTTCATCTAGAAGGATTGATGACTTTGAGAGAAGCCTAGGAGAAGCTTGATAGCTTGTTTAACAAACAAGATGAGATTCAGAGACACATTTTGGAGAATTATTTTGTATCTTTACATCCCAACATTTTCAATACTATTGAGCAATTATTCTCCAAATTCAAGTATCTAGCACTATAATGCAAACAGTGCGGGATAGAGCGAAAGGATGAGAAGAATGTCCTTTCCATACTTAGCAAACTAGGACCTGAGTACTCTGTCTATGCCTCTATGTTTCATTCCAAGTGGGAAAGCTTTCCTAATTGGAAAATTCCTTCTGTAGATTCATTTTTCGAGTCCTTAATCAAGGAATAAGACAAATTGATTTGAATGGGAGTCATCCAGATTTCTAAAGATCAAGCTCTCTTGGTTATTGACTCTTCCAAAGCATAAGAAAAGGGGAAATAAAATAAGAAGGAGCCAAGGGCAGCTAATTCAAAGCCTAAACCAAATCAGCAATCTTTCGAAGGGGCCTATGGCTCTAAGAAGAAGAAATTTGAAAATAAGTAATGTCCTTACTGTGAAAAGTGATACCATCTTGAAGAACATTGTATGAGGAAGAAACTTGATGAGATGTCTGCTCTTCTCAAGCAACACAACATTTCTCCTCCAAGAGCAAAGAAGCCTGATGAAGAAGAACCGATAGAAGATGTCGAAAGGTGTCATGCTTTGAAAGCAACTCTCTCTCCATCCTCAGCATACATTATAGATTCTGGAGCCTCCAACCACATGGTTTCCTCCAAATAATCCTTCTCTACTCTTTCACTATTAAAGGGGCCTAATATTCACATGGGAGATGATTCCTAGATTCTAGTAAAAGGAAGGGGCTCAGTCAAAAGCGAAGCATGGTGAGTTCAAGAATGTCACTATATGTGCCCTCCCTTGTTGTTAACTTTTTTTCCTGTTTACCAGATGACTCATATAGGCTCTCCCAAGAGGGTTAGATTCGATTCAGACTCTGTTGAGATTACAGAAAAAGCCACTAGAAAGCTTGTAGTGAAAGGTATTGCAAATCACTCTACCAAAGCTTATGAGTTTTCACATTTTCTACCTGTTTCTCCTCCTACAACTTTATTTTCTCATGCTAACAACACCAGTAAGATTTGGCATGAGATATTTGGCCATATCAATTTCAAATATCTGAAGCAACTCCACAGTTATAACATGGTTGAAGGTTTTCCCTCCATCTAAACTTCCAATGGAGTATGTGTTGGGTGCTTGGTACATAAGCATACAGAAAAGAAGTATGATGTTGGGAAGGTTCATAGAGTTGTCACTACACTTGATTTGATACACAGTGATGTGGCTAGACCTATGCCCACAAACTCCATTAATGGTTTCAGGTATTTCCTGACCTTTATTGATGATTGTTCTAGCTACTGCTGGATCTACTTCATGAAACTAAAATCATAGGTTTTTGGGACTTTTAAAAGTTTTATAGCTATGGTTGAGAACATTTTCAATAAGAAGATCAAGTCAATAATATCTGATGGAGGAGGAGAATATGTCAAAAAAAATTTCCAAAATTTCTGTGAATCAGAGGGGATTCAAATGGAACACTCAGTTCCATACAAACCACAGCAAAATGGTGCGGCTGAGAGGAAGAACAGATCATTGAAAGAGATGGAAACATGCCTTCTCCATGCCAAGCATCTATCTCCTTCTATTTGGGCTGAAGTAGTAAATTGTGCTTCATATATGCAGAATAGGGTGCCCCACAAGTCAGTGGTTGGGGTCACACTATTCGAAGCACTGCATGGGTATAAACCCAATGTCTCCCATCTGAGAGTTTCTGGTTCCAAAGCTTGGGCCAGGATACCACTTGAAAAGAGAAAGGCCTTCCAAGCCCAAAGTAGCAAATGCATTCTGTTGGGATATGTAGAAGATGCAAAATCTTACAAAATGATGGAGGTTGCTACTAGAAGATGCTTCATTTAAAGAAGTGTCTAGTTCGAATAAGATCAACTACATGATATTCCTCCAGCAGCACAGGAAGGTATAACTATTTCTCCACCTATTTTTGATGATGATGATGTGCTATAGGTTTTAGATTCAGATGAAGAAGATCACATACAACATGATCCTGTTATTGAGATTGAATCTCAAAAGATTCTAGATCCAGATCCAGTACCCATTCCTAATAAGAAGCCTAAACCTAGATGGGCTCAAAAGCTTCTTGATGCAGTTGGAAGTGGTGCTAGATTTCCAAAAGACAAAAGAAGAACTAGGTCCTAGTATCAAAATGAGCATGTTGCACTATCCCTCACAGATTCGCTCTCTACAGAACGGTGCAACAAAATTCCAGGTCGGCGCTACTTGATGATGGTGAATGATCATCTACATGGCCCACAAAAGCAGATATTTGTTCATTCCCTATCTTTTACCATCCAACAGAAACAAATAGAATCATCAGTTCAGAAGTACATTGAGAGGTCCACCGATGCACCATGCTGCTGCATAGGGCTGCAATTTTGCAGCAGTGTTTTTCTCAAGTTATTTTTTCTAAGGAGGAAGCTTCTTTCTTCTAAATATAGCTTACAGATTGCTATTTTCCTGCTTATTTTTGAGGTGGGGGGGGGGGGTCCCATGAGGTTTTCCCCTGTTTTCTTAGTTGTATTAAGCATCCTTCTTTATTATATTCTAGATTGTATTTGGGTGACCTATGGTTTTGTTACCAGGTCCCATAGTTTTCCAAGTTAGGATTCAGGGGGGGTGTTAGGATTATTAATCCTCCCTTGGTCAAATGTCTATTAGATTAATTATTTCCTAACTTAAGAACCTTAAAATTAATTAATTGGGTTCACTAGTACAATTGGGTCCACTTGGCCCAATTGGGACACATGTATCAGTCATTGAAGTGTGGGGAACACTACTATAGGTTAACTTCCACTACTGCATGTGCATGCATCAGTTAGGGTGCCTCCTAGAACAATCCCTACATCAGTTAGGAGCCACTGGGAGTCTCGACACCAACCTACTTCAGTTGGTTGGTGTTAGCACTAGTTAGTCTTAGTTAGATCCCAGTTGTAATCGGTTACTTCTCAGTCAGTTAGGCTAGCGCTACTAATGCATGGATAATGCATGGTTGCATGGGGAGGAGTGATTTTCCTACCTACCACGCTCAGTTGCACTAAGTTAACTAGATATTAGTGGTTGTTGGAGTTATAGGTCATCAAGGAGTTGTCTATTTGGACTTCGATATTGATTGGGAGACCTTGAGTTAGATATTCAGTAAGATACAGTCTTATCCACTTGGAGGATTCAAATTCATTACTCATGCATTCAAATTATACCTATGTAAACTATTGTAACACCGGATATTATTATGATGAATATACTATAAATTCTGAGCAATACTTATCCATTTCCTATGTGGTTTTTCTTGTTGGATTTTTATTTTTATTCTCCATTCAATTGTTGCAAACATGATTAGAAATCTTTTCTTGAAGATCTAAATGGAATTCAAATTCTAATACTCTGGCCTTGTAACTGGTGTTACTCTGTTGTAACCTTTCTTTCACTTGTTCCTGTAGTTCATTGATCATCGTCACAAAATATTCTCCATCAGCACTCTTCTTATCCAGTTGACCTAAGTCATGAATTTCACATCTTCGCTTGGATGCATTCCATACGGAATTTGGAATGGACTCATCCCTGTGCTTCTGTTTGGTGAATCATTATAAGAAAACTCAGCTTGAGCTAATACTCTGTCCCATTGCTTAGGACTTTCTCCAATCAGACTTCTCAACATGTTCCCTAGACTCCTATTAACTACCTCTGTATGTCCATCAGACTATGGGTGATATGCTGAACTGAATTTCAGTCTGGTACCCAACTTCTTCCACAAGGTCCTCTAGAAATGACCTGTGAACTTCACATCTTTGTTTGATACAATGCTTCTAGGTAAACCATGTAGTTTCACAACCTCATCAAAAAACAAGTTACCAACGTGTGTGGCATCACTAGTCTTGTAGCATGGAATGAAATGTTCCATCTTAGTGAATCTATCAACAACTACAAAGATAGAATCATGTCCCTTCTGAGTTTTTGGAAAACCCAGAATGAAATCCATACTCACAAAATCCCAAGGCCTAGTTGGAATAGGCAATGGTGTATACAACCATGAGTTTTGGCTTCTTCCTTTAGCATGCTGGCATACTCTGCATTTGCTTACAAACTTCTCAACTTCAGACCTCATCCTTGGCCAAAAATAGAAATTAACCAACTGTCCAAAGGTTTTATCACTTCCAAAGTGACCTGCCATACCTCCATTGTGTTTTTCTTGCATTAAGTTCTCCCTCATGGAACACTTTGGTCTGTCCACCTCCACTAGATTCTTACATGCCCTGTAAGCTTCCTGGAAATCTATGTCAATCTCATACAAATCCCTTAAATTCTCAAATCCCAAGATTTGGATATGATTCTCTTGCACAATCAACAGTCTTCTACTTAAGGCATCAACTAATCTGTTTGCCTATCCACTTATGTGCTTCAACACAAAGGTAAAGCTATGTAATAACTCAACCCACTTGACACGTTTCAGGTTCAACTTAGGTTGCTGCATAATGTATTGTAATGCATGGTTATCAGAATATAACACAAATTCTCTAGGCATTAAATAATGTCTCCAATGCTTCATTGCTTGAACAATAGCATAAAATTCCTTGTCATAAGATGAATACTTTACTTTGCATCATTCAGATTATCACTGAAATACGCTGTAGGCCTATCCTCCTGAATGAGTACAACTTCGATTGCTACCTCACTAGCATCACACATTACTTGGAAAGGGTGTTTGAATTCTGGTAACTTCAATACTGGTTGTTTAAATATCTTCTTCTTCAAGAACTGAAAAATCCTTTCAACCTCTGCAGTCCATTGAAATGGTTGTCTATCCTTATTGATTGTCTCGACAATAGATGCACAAATACCACTGAAATTATTATAAATTTGCTATAAAAACTTTCCAATCCATGAAAGCTTCTTACCTCAAATATGTTCCTAGTTGAAGGCCAATCAATGATTGCTTGCACCTTTTCTAGATCCATCTTCAACCCATCCCTTGAGATAACAAAACCTAAATATACTAGCTCTGGCTTCACGAATGTACACTTCTTCACATTTATCAAAATTTTTCTTGTTGCAGCCTCTCTAAAAGATATCTTAGATGCTTCAGATGCTCTTATTTTGTTTGGCTGAAAACCAAAATGTTATCAAGGTAAACTATCACAAACTTACCTATGAAATCTCTCAAGACTTCATTCATCAATCTCACAAAATTGCTTGGTGCATTCGACAATCCAAATGGCATGACCAACCAGTCATACAACCCCTCATTTGTCTTGAAGGCTATCTTCCACTCATATCCTTCTCTGATCCTGATCTAATGATACCCACTCTTCAAATCCAGTTTTGAGAAGCGCGTTGCCCCACTTAGGAAATCCATCATATCATTCATCCTTGTTAAAATCTATATCTGATGGCAATCTTGTTAATTGCTCTAGAGTTAGTACACATCCTCCACTCACCATCCTTCTTTGGTGTCAGTACTGCTGGTACTACACATGGACTCAGACTCTTCTAGACCAATCCTTTGTCCAACAATCCTTGGACGTGTTTCCTCAATTCTTCATTCTCATGAGGTGTCAACCTATATATGTTTCCTTGTTTGGTAAACTAGCTCCTGGAATAAAATCAATTTGATGACTTATATCCCTCCTTGGTGGTAGCTCATTGGGTAAATCATCCACCACAATGTCACTAAATGCACTCAACATCTCCTGAATATCCTCAGGTAGATATGTCACATTATTCTTCATTGTCACCACTCTCGGTTTGCATACCACAACATAGCTCAACTCTTCCTTCTCAATATGTTGCAAATATTCTTTTCCTGAAAGCATCATAACTTTGGGTGCTGGTTGTTTTGTTGTACCACCTTCTTGCAAAGGGTGAAGTACATTTCTTATCCCATTCTAGTAAAAAATATGACATTTAATCCTACCATCATGAGTCACTCTCTTATCAAATTTCCACGGCCTTCCTAACAGTATATGACAAACATCCATGGGCATAACATCACACAAAATCTTGTCCTTATATGGGCCTATTTGGAAATCAACTTTACACTGCTCACTTACCAGGTTTTGATGTCCTTTATGTAACCAAGATACTTTGTATGGAACATGATGCTTGGTCCTCTTCAAACTCAAATTCTCCACCATCTCTATGGAAACAAGATTGTTAGTACTGCCACTGTCAATCACCATCTTACAACACTTCCCTTGGACTTTACACATGGTCCTAAATAAATATTTTCTTTGAGAAGGATTTGCTTGCTCCTTCTCAGGTTTCAACAAGAATTTATTCATCATCAATGACTCTCCTATTTCTGGAAAAACTTCAGCCACTGTCGAGTGTTCTTACTGCATCTCATTCTAAGCTACATAGGCTCCCCTCTGTCCTACATCTTCCTTCTCTGGACATTCAAACGATCTATGCCCCAAGTGGTTGCATTTGTAACACCTATAGGCAATTCCTCTACCTCTACCTCCTTGGTAAGGTCCTCTTCTGCTAGAGCCACCTCCTCTACCATGCTGCTCTTGCTAGTTAGAGTTATTGAACTCTCCCCTTTGGACTCCAAATCTTCCTCTTCCAGCTACTTGTCCTCGTCCTCTAGTCAAACCTCAACCTATGTTGAAGCTCATATTCCTCGCTATCTTTTCTTCTTCCCTTAAGGCACATTGATACACCTCCTCCATTGTTTTAGGTGATATCATGCTGATCTCTTCTTGGATATCCATCCTTAGACCATTGACATATCTAGAAGCCTTCTCTACTAATTCTTCCACATATCCTACCCTTAGGTTTCTTCAGTGTACTCTCTCACTGTTAACAATCTTTTCCTAAGGTTCTGTACCTATCTATACATAATTAACTGGTAATCTTTGTGAAAGAACTTAGCCCTCATCTTTGCTACCATCCTATCCAAGCTCTTTATCAATGACTTATTATTTCTCCTTCTTTCAGCTTGAACACTATCCCACCACAAGGATGCATGCCCTTTCAATCTTTTCACATCCAATATGACTGTCTTGTGTTCTTCAACCTCGTTGTACTCAAAGTACTTATCCATCTCATTGATCCAATCAATGAGATGCTCAGTAATGAGACTTCCATTGTAGGTCGTAAACTCAGGTTTTGGCCTTGACGTTGCTCCTAGAATCGATCTGAAATACCTTAACTCAAGCATTTCCTGCATAGGTGCAACTTCTTCTCTTTTCTCTTCATCCTCAGGTTCACTTACATCCCCTGCTTCTGGATCTCTTCATTTGTCTGTCTCCATGGCTTCCAGACATGCTCATAGCTCCCTCACTTCCTCCATAAACTCTATGTTTGGCATCAGTCGAACTCTGTCACAACTTCGCACTCTGCCTATGCATGAAACCATACTCTTACACTAAGCCTCTGCAATAACAGTTCTCTTTCACACTGTTACAATATTACCTCACCAAGACCCTTCTCTGTACTTGGTCTTTTCGCAACGCGGTTCTCGATCTAGAACCTCTTGAGCACTCTTCTTTGCTCCTCCCAGGATTCTACTACTACACTTCTCTCTCACATGAGATTCTCCTTGCTCTGATACCAGAATTTGTGTAGGGTCAGATTAACCACAACCAAACCAACCAACACCTCTAGGATTTGGTGGCTCCTACACTTATCAGGACTGCCAAATTTATCCCTCGACTAAATTCTGTGCTAAATTTCCTCCCCATAATTCTGCTTACGCAACAGAGTTCCTACAACATATTTTCCACAAGAAGCTTCCCCCAAGCAGGTTGCGGGATGCGGGATGCGCAATCAAAGTCTCAAAGTTGCTCCCCCGCAACAGATTTTCTGCAAGGGGTTGCGGGATGTAGGATTTCAACTCTCCAAAGTTGCTCCCCCGCAACTTTTCTTTTGCAACGGCTTTTTCACAAGCTGGTTGTGGGATCGGGTTGCGGGACGTCAACTCTCCAAAGTTGCTCCCTTGCAACTTTCCTCCTGCAACTTTTGCTCTACAATCTTCCTAACCGTCAGATATTTGCGGCCTTCTCCTTGACTGTTGATCTACTATTTGATACGGATCTCACAGATCTTCATAGATCTATTATCGCCCTCACAACTTTTGTTGCAGATCTCTCCTGGATTGTCCGATCTTTGTCTGTAGACTCAATCTCGGTCGTTCATTTTCTACAAAAACTAGTTAAGGCATAAAATCTGCGTGCTACGTCGATTGATCATGGGGTTGATCAATCTAGCCTGCAATCTCTAGGATTAATTAGCCTAGCTCTTCTATGCATGCATTTACGAGCTATTCCAACTATTCATTCTAGTAACAATTTCATGCGTGAATCAATGATTTTACAGAAATACATAGATTCTTAGGAAACCGCCGAAGTCAGCCCTTCACGGATTCACATTTCAAAATAGTAAATGCAACTAGGCTAAATACTCTGCAAACACATAGTTAATATTCTATTAAGCAAACACACTAATGCACAGTTGGCTCTCTTCTTCAATCTATTAAAATATTTACAGGAAGAATCAGACGCAGGTCTATCCATCTCTCTGCAACTCAAAATTCTAATCCTGAAGAGCAGAACCTTCTTCCTTCTATAAGCTTCCTATTTAACCTAAACTGTAACCTGCTACGACCTGAGTGGTCTTGCAACTCAAAACAAACAGAAAACAAAGCATGATGAAAATGTCCTTGTCCAAAAACAAATAGACTGTAGTTTGATCTCCACGCAGGGAGTCATGACACGCAATCACTCTATAGGTGCTAGCAAACTATGACTCAACAAAACAGTTAAAAATATGCCACAGCATGTGACCAACTCATCGCATTGCTGGCATGCCACGATGCTCCTGCATAAAAAATAACCCCCAATATTTATATCACTATGTCAATTAAAAAAAACCTTGACCCCTTAATATGAGGCAATATATTTTTTAGGCTTTTAGGATTATTCAAATCCCCAATATGAATGGACGTGATATAATATTTCCTTTCTAGTGAACCCACCGTGGACATCCCTAAGGTGGATTTGGAGGTTCACACCATGATCACAGGGTGGTAGGGGATAGTGAAATAATAAGGAGTTAGCCCTGTATAAGAAAACAAGAAAAAAAATTATATAAAATTATGGCAGGAAATTAAGTGAGCATAAGTTTTCAAGGATGAATTACCACTACAAGGAAAAATCCCTCTAGCGAAGGTTATAGCAAAGGTTACTAGCAGAGGCGAGTAGGAAGAGGGTTTAGAAGATGTTTTTTTCCAATCGATGTGTTTTCTTTGGAAACGCACATGTGTGTTACATACAATGTCAAACTAATGCAAAGCAAATGATATTACACCAAAGTCGAGGAAAAATATAAATCAACAAAAATTTAATTAAAAAACTTGTGTTAATTACAAAACCGTTACGTGGTGCGTATACATGTATTGAACGCATTGGTGCGCTTGATGTATCACCATTCCGTGCATTTAATACTCTTAAACGCACTGTTATTTCAATTTAATGATTTTACTAAGAAATCTAATATCGGTGTGCATGATAACACAAAACATAACATTGCATGTTTAATAAATAAACACATTGCTTTCTACTATATAGAAACTCATTGCAAAATTCATTTACAATGTAATGACAAAACCTTGATTAACAGTGCATTTTTATAACATAAGCACCGATCATACACAATTGTTGTAAACATTAAAAAATCACTGGAAAACCCATCAATTAAAAAAAAACCTACCTCAAATTATATTTTAACATGAAATCTAATATCGCTACGTACTATAACCATAAATGCACATGTGCTTGTTCAATAAAAAAATGCGACGTACTCTACTATACATAATCTCATTGAAAATTTTGTTTAAATTGAATTTGCAAACCTTGATTAACAGTGCATATTTATAATAAAAGCATCGGTGCATTTGTAGTTTACAAACGCAGTGAGTTTTAACATTAAAAAACCGTTGGAATACCCATCAAATTTTTTAGAAACCCTATTTTTCGGTGCATAAGGTTTTAAAGCACGCATCAACATGATTCATCTGAAACGCATTGGAACAATATTTAATAAAAAACAAACTGCATCATAAAATTAAGTTTTACCATATCTCAATGCGTTTTCTCCCAAGAGAACTGGTGTGAAAGCTTAGCCACTTGGACGCCCTGATGTCTATGGTCCACATGGAAACAATATTCATCTGTATTGTTTGCTGTTGTTCATTTCAATTTTGACAAACGATGGTCAATATTTTAAATTTTCCATACATCGCCAAGATTCATTGCCGAAGAGTCATTCAGCGAGTAAGTTGTTTATAAACTCATAATTTAATTTTTTAGCAGATTAATTTTTTGATTAAATCCTTTATTTCTTGTCTTTTAAAAACAAATTAAAAATTAAGCGTGGTGCGTTCGAGCCGTTTTGCTCACGCCAGAACCCGGTTCACCTTGTAAATTTTTAAAAGGCACACCACCGACAGAGTGAGCCGAACATATAGAACGCACTATGAACCTATAAATATTTAATAAAAAATAAAAAAAATTAATAAACATAAAACCTAAATATTTTTTAAAAAATAACTAAATTATCCAGTGCGCCTAGGTCATGTTACGACACCATTTTCGGTGCTCTGACATGGCCTGGGAACACCAACAATATGTGTGCAACTTTACGATGTGATTTAATATAATGAATGCACTATTTAACATAGTATGATAAACAAATTAATGATACAATGTGTCTATGGAAATGGAGCGCATCGTTATAGGTGCTCTTAAATGTCTTAAGCACACCGTGAAAAGTTTTAAATTTAAATAATAGTTGTTCATAAACGGTGCATTTGGTTGAAGTAAACACACCATTGATGTTGTACACTTGAATTGAATGCACTGAAAACATATTCATTAACCATTTTAGACAAATTTAATGCCAGTGCACAAATTCCACGTCAGTGTACGGTTGTTGGTTCTATGACATGACATGGGTGCACCAAAATTAAATTTACCAAAAAATAGTTAACGGTGCTTTCATAAATGGAACACAACAATGCACTAATATGATTTAGGTGCACTATTATGTCCACCTTATAAATTGAAGCGGTGCATTGGATATTTGACGCATCATTTTGATTAATTTTAATAATGTTAAATATAGTATCGATGTGGTATTATTGTAAGAGAGAACCGTAAGCGATGCATGTGTGAAAATAAAGCAGTGCTTATGATGCATTTCTATTATTATGGTGCACTGATTGTAAGTTTTTTACTTTTTTCACAAAAAATTATTTTTTATGTTACTAAAAAATATTTGAATTGTATGGAATATGTGATACATAGACATGAGCGGTGACATGCTTCTCAACATGACCGTGAGAAACTTGACTAATATACCATGGTTAAATAATGGGAGGATAGTGAGAGGGAGAGGGATTTGTAGACTCACCCCATTACTGCTCAAACTAGAGACCTCTTGAGGATTGTTGGCCTCCTAAATTTCTATTAGGAGGCTACATTTTTTAAGGGAAATAGTGCATTATTATGTCAGTGGATTTCACATTGGGATTATCGTAGGAAAGAACTCCATGTTGGCAATTGTCGGTGGTTCCATCCCACTAAGGATGATATTTATTTCATCAGTAGGATATCTAGGAGAAGGGAGGAATTATGCCAGTCCCCCGATGCCCCAGATGGTGTTACAATAGAGATTCAACTAGCCTACTCTCATAGATATATTAGTTATGCAATCGTCCATCTATCTGATTTTCTGGTGAGCGATGGGAAACTTCAAATATCTGCTTTTGGTAGAGAGGATGTTAGGTGCCTCTCTCTTATCCATATTGTGATGACACACTCTACTTTTAATGTTCATCACATTAGTTTCTCCTTATTGTATTATGTTGACTCTTTAGTGCAGAGACCTAGATGCATTAGGTGGTATGCCATTTTTTTGTGGAAGTTTTGTTATGATTTGGGTGGATGTCATGTAGTTATTGATGGGAGGTCCAGCTTCCATTTTGGTTCAAAGATTTTTTATTTATTTTTTTAGAGGCTTCCGACCACTAGGACATCATTTGAGCGTCTACTTGCTAAGTTGATGGCTAAGGTGCGTATACACAAGTGGGGGGAGATGATTCCTAAGAGGGGGCAACTTGAGTTTCCAACGAGGATCACATTAGACGTGCTAGAGATGTTTTCCAATGAGGATGACCATGCACTTGACATGGTTCCATATCCATATGATGAGATGGACTAGAGAGGGTGCTCAAAGATATTCTTCACAATGGATGAGCCACCTGACGAGAGAGGTAATATTAATGTTATGTTTAAATTACTATAGTTGTATTTTATTATCTTTGTACTCAATGAAAATGAAATATGTTATAAATATTAATTTTTTTAATGAAATTGTTTAATTATTATTCTGTACTATATATTTTGTATATATTGTGATATTTGATGCAGAGGTCGTCCACCTCCTCCCGCTCATAATGATAAGGATATGGAGGAGCAGGATCAGGACGAACCACATGAGGTGATTGGTAGACATCCTGGCCACTCTCCACGTAGGAAACAAGATATATATATATATCCAGGAGGTGGCAGACAAGTTGGCCAAATTGCTGGCTAATGTAGGTGTACTAATTGTAGGACCGCATGAGATTTGCGATGACCCTGATATTGCAGAGATATGGAGGATTATTCCTCATCATACAATGTTATTGATGCAACATGTTTTCAGTGTTGTTAGAAAAAATGGATCGTAGAGAAATACCAATAAACAAGATGCAAATACTAAAATACATTACAAGAGAGACATAAATATAACGTGGTTCACACAAGATGGGATACACCCAAACAAAAATTTCCAGTCCTTTATTATTATACCATCCAGTAAAATGAAGGGATAAAACCTGCAGCAACCATGCTGCACTTACTCTTCACACTCTCACAATCTCTCTCACACAATCATAGAGTTTGTTTTACAATGTTACAATACAATATAGAGTCATATTACAATGGTTTCATTTTATAGGGGAATTATCATGGGAAAATACCATGGGTCAGTAAACTATTGTACAACAAACATCCCAAAAAAAATCTTGTGGGGGCCCACTAGCCCTCATACCCCCACGAGGGGAAGATGTCCCCTCGTACCCCCCTACTGGGATGAGTGTATAGTAAAATTGGGCTACAAACATGACAGAACAATAATATCTCTGAATATGGAAGATCAGGCTCCACAACCAATAGGTGCACACTTTCAGTTGGTTTCCCCCTTTGCACATCCTCCTCAGCCTCCACCTCCTCTCCATCCACCTTCAACATATCATCTACCTCCTCCCCTCCACCTTCAACATCTCATATATCTCCTCCTCCTCCACCTTCGACGTCTCATCCACCTCCTCCTCCACCATGTCCTACTCCTCCACCTTCATCATCATCTAGTCCTATACTTCTACTTGACCTTCCATTTGATCCTACATCATCATCATCTTGTCTACTCATTCTCAACAGACCCTTCATTCCTACTCATTGGAACGACCATCCAACAACTCCTACTGCACATATTTCTATTTTGAAGATTCTCAGAAAGGGTCGTACACTTCATCTTGATGGACATATCCTTCCTCCTCTTATACCTCTTTTTATTTTTGGTATTGGTATTGATTCGTCTGGCCCTAGATATGTAGATATTTCCTTTGGATCTATTGGTAATGGTACAATTATATCCTACGGCACCGCTGGAAATGGTGCAGATATTGCCTTTGGCTCTATTGGTGGAGGTGATGATGCATCTATCTCTAGTAGGAGAGATACTGATGATGCCTCTGCTAGCGGAGGTGGAGCATATATGTTGTAGCAGTAATTGCATTGGAGATATATTATTATATTTGGCATATTGTATCATGAGTTTGATGTTATATATGTTCATATCTATATAACTATTGCATTTTTCATGTTTATGTTGATGTTGATGTTTATTTATTTATGTGGTAAAAATGATGATCATGAAATGTTAATTATGTTTACATGTTTTATTAGTTATGTGTGTTAGATATTGATGTTTCAATTTTTTAGCTGTAGTACATGTTACATGACTATGTGACATAATTTTTGTAATGGTACACTCATGCTTATTTTTGGTTTTATGTCAATGATGGTATGATGGCATATATGACGATCTTTATTTTTATGTTTCTTAGATGTTGACAATGATAATAATGGTATGTTTATGTTTATGTCGTGAAAATGACAATGATGCATTTACATTTTAGTTAAAAATTATGGTTATGTTTATGTTAGTACGATGATGTTCATGTTTATGTTTATGATACCATGATCATGATGTTTATGTTTGTTAGGCATTGAAAATGATGATGGTCGTATGCTTATATACTAAAATAACTTTGTATTATTCAAAATTATGCGTGTCTTTAAATCACCAAGTTTTTATTTAGTTGACAAAAATATCACAAATTGCATTGTAAATTATGGATGGATTTGTGGTAACTCTATGATTTATGATTGTTGTATAATTTTTCAAATTATCATGTTTACATTTTTTTAATAGTTTATCATTTTATTATGTTTATGTAATATATTTTGACACATCAGTTTTGACCTTGTTTCCATTAAAGGTACATGATGTATATATTGTAATTAATCATGGTGAGGAGCTAAAGGCAAAAGCCCCACCATCGATTTGGTTGTGTTATGTTTCGGCAATTGGGATCGTTGCCAATGCCATATCATGCCATCCGGCACATTATAGTTTTGGCATCATGTAAACATGCAAAATTAATCAAAAACCTACAACCAGCTACGATGGTGCAACGTTAAATGAAAAGGGCATGATTTCCTAAGGTTAAGGGGGGATTGTCTAACCTGTGGGAGCCATTGGGGAAAATCCGTGTGTCAGCCACTTAAGCTCCTTTTGTTAGTTGGGGGCAGTTACTATTGGGAAGTGGTGGGTGGCAGGACTGTCAATCCTTGCCACACACCCACTCCACTAGCCGTCTCTCCACCTTCACATGGGAAAGAGAAACACCACTACGCCACTCTCTCATCCGTTCTTCTCACTCTCATGCAGGGATGTTTTTCTATGTTCTCCCTTCTCTTACAGATTACTGGTGGGGTTAGGGGGTTTTCCCTTCTATTCACAGAGAAAGGTTGTTCCCTTTTTCCTGTTTGTGCTCTTGTTCATACTGTGTAATGTCCTGGGTGTTCATCGTTGAACCGTGGTTGTTGTTTTCCCCTAATTGATGGTTGATGTGAGTACATACACTGTGTTGGGCTGCATTTTTCCCTCACATATAGATTGGGAGTCTATTTCTTCCCCATTACGGTCTGTGTAAGTTTTCCAGCGGTTTCATTGGGGATTGTGTGCTGTGGTATTGTATGGTTGTTTGTTGGATGTGGTCTTTTCCACATTTGAGCTGTTGTAGGCTATTGATTGAATCGTTTTGGCCACGATAGGACCAAGAATGATTCAGGTGTTGGTTTCCCCTTCCCAAGCTGTGAATTGCTTGTCTAGCTGAATGCATGCAGTGGTTGGTCTTCGAACTGTGTGGAGTGGGATTGAAGGCTAGGTATGCTTGGGAAACTTGGGTTTGGGGAGCCACATAGACAGAGTTAGATGGCTGGATTTCTTCTCCACAACCCCAGAAGAGCACTGGCAAGGGAAGTCAGGGCCTGAGGGATTGTGAAGCAGACAAGGGACTGATTCCTGGTGTTGGGTGTGTGTGGGTGTCTTAGAGGTCAGGATAAATCTGGTGTAGGTGTCCTTAGCTCTTCCATGAGCTCACCAGTTTAGAATTTAGCTTCTCCCAGCTCCTTGATAGCCTGATAAGCCCTACTGTGTGGGCTTGGCTGATTGTGTACCTTGGCTATGTGTAAGCCGGCTTAGTTCCTTATTCCTTGGGGAATCATGCCCAGCTCGGGGGTGGTAGTGTTGCTGAGAGATTGATGAGCATGCTGGCCTATGGTTGGGTGGAACGTTGCAGCGATGTAGCTGGTTGTGGGGCAAGTTCTTCATGAGATAAGTATCCTTGTCTATTTAATCTCTGCAATTATATTTGATGGCTAATGAACTATGATGAACATGTTGAATGCCTGAATGTATGTTTGCTTCCACTGTGTATGTGAATGACTATGCATCTTAGCATGTTTAATGTGTTAAGAATTTTATTTCAGCATTTTATGTATGTTCATGTTCATGGGGCTAGTTTCCTGGATGTTTGATGTTTTGGTAGTGTCCTCTTCGCCGGTCAGAGGGTCAGGGACGTTACAGTATGGTATCAGAGCAAAGGTTGTAGCATGGGCCTGAATGGGTCATGAATATGCAGTGATAGAGCTTATGTTGTAGCATTTGGGCCTCAGAGGTCCATGAGAAACAGTTAGCAGAGGCAGGTTTCCTACTGCCCAGAAGAAACCAGGAGAAAATGGGTGAAGGGCAGGAAAATTTTCACAAAATTTTCTAACTGTCAGAATTGTCAGCTCATTGGAAAAATTAGTGAGAAGTTCTTTTGATGCAGTGGATCACTTAGTTGGAAGGTCCTTTGATGCAGCGAAACGCGTAGTCTGAAGCTCACCCGACGACAGAAGGAATATTGTGAAATTCCTCTAAGTGTTCATCGGCCGTCGGCGAAACTTAGAGGACGTGAGCGCCGAAATGTCGGCGACAAAAACAAGATGATAGCTGGATGGACCGCCAACAACGACGGTGGGGAGAAAAATTTTGAAGATTTTTCTAAGTCCGATCATCGGTGATTGGCGGAAGTTAGTTGATTCCATCATCGATGATTAGACAATGGGAGCACCGAAACGTCGACGGAGATCCCGTGAAGGCCGCCAAAATGCCGACTCGCTTGGCCGAGACCATTGACGAAATTTAGATGATGAACCAGCCGATGCGGGTGGCAGAAAACTGAAGTGATAGGACCATCGACGATTGGTGATGATTAAAGGATTGGATCACCGATACCCAGTTGGTGGCATAGCCGCAACGTTAGAAAATAGATAGTGAAGGTGCCGAAACGACGACAAAGAATAGAAGATGGTTAAGGAAGAAATTTTGAAAAAATTTCTAAGTATGAGAATCATCAGATGTTGGTGAAACTTAGTGGATGTGGGAGCTGTAGTTTTGGCAGGAAATAGTTGATGAAACAGCCGACGGAGTGTCGCAGGAAGGAGAAAAAGAAAATTTTCGTCGAGAATTTTTCTAAGTGTTGAGGATATTGGCAATCAACGCATGTTAGTGGATGAGTCTGTCGATGAGTCATTAGAGGAAATTTCACCTCAAAATGGGCCTCCTAAAAAAAATTAATAAAATAATAGTTAAAATAATAAAATAATATTTATTAATTTTGGAGGAAGAAAAGAAAAAACTATTTTTTTGTTTGTATTTTCGACATATCTCCCTGTGTTTTTACTCAAATTTCGATCAGGAGAGCTCATTGGATGTGGAATAATTCCCCATCCAACGAGTACCCACTCGGCATACTTTTGATGGACCTTGCTACCCCAAAAACAAGAAATACCTGAAAAAACGTGATGATGATGTCATCATTACATTTTTTCAGGTATTTCTTGTTTTTCGAGTAGTGGGGTCCTTCAAAAGTATGGTGAGTGGGTAATCGTTGGATGCGGAATTAAATTCCGCATCCAACAAGCTCTCCTGATTGAAATTTGAGTAAAAAAACGGGGAGATATGTCGAAAATACAAAAAAAAAGTAGTTTTTTTTATGATACATATCCCCAAATTTATATTAAAAAAGTGTTTAAGACCTATACGGTATTTCAAATTTAAATCAATTTCATTGGCTAACACATGATGACATGGAATTTGAGTTAAAGTTAAAAGGCCCATTTTGAGTTGAAATTTCCTCTAATGTAGGAGCAATTAGTGATCTAGAGCATCGATCGACAGAAGATAGTTGAACAAGCATCCGTCGTTGCGGAAGTCTAGAGGACTAGCCACCCAATACACAGAGCACCCGACCGTCGATGCAGCGCATAAGTTGGTTTCATCGCTGATAAAATGATAAAGGCCGAAAGCTAAGACAACTGAGGATCCGATGCTGCGAAAACCTTAGTTGATGGATTGCCACCGTTGCGGGTGGCTATGGAACTAACCACCTAACTAGCGAGTAGTTAGTTGCTCTGACCCTTGATTCCGTGGTAGGTAACGTTTTGATCGCCAAAACATATTAGTTTTGGCATCGCCAATGCGGATCGGAAGCTTAGATAACCACAGACCCGAAACAGCAGAAAACGTTAGCTGTTTAACCGCCGAGGGATAGCCTTTGGCATCACCGATAGAGTTTGGAAGCGTATATGATGAATATACCGCTGATACCGTGTGAAGGGTTAGTTGTATGGCTACCAATGAGCAGTAGAGGAAATTAGTCATTATGACTGCCGAAACGTCGGAATGTTAGTTGGAAGGAGATTCGATTGGGAAAAAGAAATTTTGGGTTTTTCCAGAGGGATTTCTCCATGATTTTTTTAACTGTTTTTCAGTGGATTTTTCAGCAGTTTCAGGGCTAAAAGGGAAGAAAATCCTAAGTGGCTGAAGTTAGCAATTCAGACCAAAATACAATTGAGTTTTTGCCTAAATTTGATGAATATCATCGTTTTAGAAGTGGTGTGGTTTTCACACCTGAGTTTAGAATGAAGCATGTGGATAGGCATTGGAAAGTCTATCCAGCAGGGAAAAAGGTGGAATCCCCAGAGCTCGAATGTGGTGCTGCAAAGTACTAGTGGCTGTCAATATGGACAAATCCAGGAATTGCATGCCTAGAGGTAGCAAGACCATGAAGTCAAACCAGTTGTTGTGTGGAAAAGGAGTTCCATACAAGGATGGGGGACTTGAAAAGGGAAAATTTCCTTAAACCATATCTTGCTAATTATGATTACAAGTTTTATACATGAAATGTATGAGGATATGCCTTGCATGCATAGGATATTAGATGTTGGTAAGAATAGTGGGGATTATACATTTATAATGAGCCACTAATGATAATTATTGCATTGGTGTTGGCATTAGTGGAAAAAACAACGACAACATGGACATGGCTGAATATGTTGCTGATGCTGGAAAATGTGACTAGCAACCCTATGGAGAAAGGGATAAGGCAACAACTCCAGAATCAAAAGATGGTGAGCAAATTCTACAATCTCCTACAAGAGACCAACCAAACTGGAATGTCAAGGGTGTAAGTAGGACCCATGAAGGTAAGAGTTTAATTATGACAATTGCATGGAGTGGTAAAAGCAAGAGGTCTCATACCATGTGGGTATTTGAATTTTATACTGCATTCATAGAGAAATTAATGTATCATGCTTGTATTATGTTGTTATGAGCTTAGTAGCCCAAGGAAAGTAAGTACTGATGATCTTGATTATAGTCATGCATCCTATATGAAGTAGTCATGGTTAGGCCATGCATGGTATGTTTGAATGCATAGTATTCCTGAATCAATGCAAGGTAGCATTGAGTGGGTATGCATTAAAAGATTTTATAAAACTTGTAGTTATGCATTGAATGGATGCATATGAAAAGTATGAGTAAATGTTGTAGATATGCATACATAAGTATGGGTGCAAATGTTGTAATGCAATGCATGAGTGCATAGAGATAGTGCATGAGTTATTATGAATAACTCATGGCTGAAATGATGAATTGATGACAATTCTGGAACCATTTCAAGAGCTGTTATGAATGCAAGATAGTAAGTGCATGAAGAGGGCAGTCATGATCAATTAGCTGCCGAAAATTCTCTATGGAAGGGAAAGGTGGTACAAATAATACACTTGTGAAGTAAGAAGTATCTAAACATTTCATTTAATTGCATAAATGATGTGACTGTACCCTATAATTTAAAGTATGATAATGATTGCATGAAGTAAACGAGTTTTGGTAGTATTGATGTGATTAACAGCTGGAAGTATTTGAATTTTATAAATTCTGAAAATGCTTTAGTGATTGTTAAAGCAATGAAAAAGGTATATGCATCAAGACTTACTAAGTGTTTGGTTTACTGAGGTTCAGGTTTTAGGTAGATTGTTTGGGGCATGGAAAAGTGGGTAAGACCATGACAAAGATCGAAATCTACCATGTGAAAGAGCCAAACCTCATGAGAAGAGTCTCATGGTTGTGAACATAGTTTGTATGCTGAATTAATTGTCAATTTAAAATTGTAAATTTCATATTTAAGAAATTGTTGACAACTACTAATCACGATTGGCTTGCATAGAATTGTGTCAGGAGGATGCATTGTAAGTGGGTGTTCATGTTATGCTAGTAAGCATAAGATAATAATGGGCATAGTGGTGTTGCTTACAAGAGACCCACTAATGAGGATCACCTCATTGCCAAGCAAATCGATTTCTGTAGTAGACAGAGTTGCAATTTCACATTGAATTTAATTACTAATGTCATTGCTTGGTTATGGAGCAATCAATTTGGATTGTATTATCAGATAATGATTGACTATTTGGCTACTTGATGAATGTGCCAGGGGTACACACTATAGAAAGACCATGTGTGATGGCTTGCAGGAGCCAAACTTCATGGGGAGGTTTTCCCCTATCTTGGAAATGGGTTTCAGGTGAAACTCCATTGGACATTTTGGAAATGTCTCATCCGCACTACATGTTTAGTAAGCAAAATGAGTGAGATGGTATGGTTTATGTCGGTAAGAAATGTGTGAATATGAAATGTGAAAGGAGTGGGGATGGGAAACCGAGGGAATATCAACTTAGAGAAGGGAGCCCCTATTCCTCCTTAACGAAGGAATACTGCCTCAACAAATGGATAAGTGTTCTCTGACCCTAGCTAAGAATATGCATGTCAAATTGTTAAATTCAATATGCAAAGCATGTCCCGATTTTATTTCCATTATGGAAAATTGCTTGAGTATGAATAGGGCCTACATGGTTCACATCGGAAAGGGGTGCACACTTTCCTGATGTCGGATCATGAAAGGGTTTTCAATATTGATTACACCCTAGGGGTGGACGCACTCCTGGTGTCTCAATACTTGATAGTGAATGATATGAAATGTGATTCTGGTTTTAGAACAATAACACTGATGAGTTGCTTATATTGCATGTATTGTCAGGCTAAACATATGCAGTCTAGTGTTGCACACTAAATGGACTATGGCTTGGGATCATCCTACATCCTACTGAAGAGCACAGAGAAGGAGACATTCTCGAGGGACTGGAGAGCAGAGAAGGGGGTGGTTTCTTGTGTTGTATGGGGTAGTGGAATTAGAGCTCACTGCTAGAAATGAAACCTGGAAATGGTAATGATAAAGTTTCCTTCCCAGTCGGCATGAATATGTACTGGAAGGAGATGTTGGGCTATTATATGCCTGGGGATCCATAGTAGATCCTATACCTGGAAATGGTCGTTTATTGTTGATATAAGTGCATGTGTTATTGTTGATGGCCTGATAAACCCAACTGTGTTGGCTTGGCTGATTGGTTGTTGATATAAGTGCATGTGTTATTGTTGATGGCCTGATAAACCCAACTGTGTTGGCTTGGCTGATTGGTTGTTGATATAAGTGCATTGTTGATATAAGTGTATTGTTGATATAAATGTAGATGATTTGTTGTCGGTCTAATAAACCCAATTGAAGGTTGGTTTGACTGTGTAATTATTTGATGTTGTGGAAATTGTGGAAATGTTACAGTGTTGGCTTGACTACCTGCAGTCTGATAAACCCAATTGTTAGCTGGCTTGGCTGAGTATCCTGATAAACCTAGCAGTGTATTGGCTTGATTGGCTGCAGCCTCATAAACCCAATTGTATATTGCCTTGGCTAGACGGTCTGATAAACCCAATTGTAGGTTGGCTTAATTGTGCCTGATATATATATATATAAGGATGTTGTGAAGCAGCTTGCGTGATGGCCTAGCATACAAGTCCATAGGCGATCCCAAGGCTTGCAAAGTGAAGCAAGATCCTGTGGACCAAAGAGAAAACACACAATACAGATAAGTATTGAATTATTTTGCAATTTCTTGCTTACGAATATACATGTGTATATGATTTGGTTATGATGTTTTAAGATATTGTTTAAGAGATAAAAAAACTAATGAGAATAAACTAAACTTATGAATTTATTCAATGTTTGAATATAGGTATCGCTGGAAGCGAGGACTATGGGAGCATCCTAGGGGTGCATGTGGACATGTGACTATCCTAAAGAGCTCAGAATGAGCAGCAATGAAAAAGGTGCTAGTGAGACTATGAAGTTTCTAGCAGCCGAGACAAACCATGTAGGGAGGCTCCATGGTTGAGAGGTCTGAAATAGACCAGAGACACTAAGTGTCATGACCAAGAGGGATTGGTCCAGCATTCATGATGAAGTGAAAGAGGATGAGAGCATGAAAACCACAGTGGTGGTGTGGGTTCCAAGATGGAACACGACAAAGAGGGGAAAAACTCTTGCTGCTCTCTCTTTCTTTCTTTGATTATATATATATATATATATATACTTATGCATTGTGAAAACAAAAGATTGTTGAATGCATGTATGGCTGAAAAAGGAATGTGTCTATTTGCTTAAAATAATTATGAATGAATGCTGGAATAGTTAATTCCCTGCCCAAGAATGGACATGAATTAGCTCATGTGCATGTTGGGAAGGCATGAAAAATATGAAAGTCTCCTTGATGAGACTTGGAATGTCATGCCAATTGGGCAATTAATTGACTGATTTTAATGCCTATATTATGCTTGGTCTAACATAATTTCAATGATGCATTTCACAGGTGAGAAAAGTAAAATCCAGTAGTGCACATTGATCATGGCAGCCGACCAAAAGCTGCTGGACTTGGCTGGAAGTCTTCTTCAAACAATTGCCAAGACCCAAGAAAATCTTGGAGAGATGCTTAAGATACAGAAAAGTCCCTAGAATTGGGGATGAGTCGAAAGCTGAGAACCAGCAAGAGAAGCTCGTGGAAGCCGAGGGGATTGGTCCTGAAAGCTCAAGTAAATAATTGAACGTGGGACAGATCTGCAAAATTTTGATGTACAAATGGTATATGTATTCCTATGTATTGGAACACCGAGGACGTTGTTATTCTAAGGGGGAGGGGATTGTAACACCCCGGTTTTGACCCCATTTGCATTAAAGGTACATGATGTATATATTGTAATTAATCATGGTGAGGAGCTAAAGGAAAAAGCCCCACCATTGATTTGGTTGTGTTATGTTTCAGGAATTGGGATTGTTCCCAATGGTATATCATGCCATCCAACATATTATAGTTATGGCATCATGTAAACATGCAAAATTAATCAAAAACCTACAATCAGTTATGATGGTGCAAAGTTAAATGAAAAGGGCATGATTTCCTAAGGTTAAGGGGGGGATTGTCTAACCCGTGGGAGCCATTAGGGAAAAGCCATGTGTCAGCCACTTAAGCTCCTTTTGTTAGTTGGGGGCAGTTACTGCTGGGAAGTGGTGGGTGGTAGGACTATGAGTCCTTGCCACACGCCCACTCCACCAACTGTCTCTCCTCCTTCACGCGGGAAAGAGAAACACCACTACGCCACTCTCTTGTCTGTTCTGCTCACTCTCACGCAGGGACATTTTGCTTTGTTCTCCCTTCTCTCATGTATTGCTGGTGGGGGTAGGGGGTTTTCCCTTCCGTTCATGGAGAGAGGTTGATCCCTTTTTCCTATTTGCGCTCTTGTTCGGACTGTGTAATGTCCCGGGTGTTCATCGTTGAACCTTGGTTGTTGTTTTCCACTAATCGATGGTTTATGTGAGTACATATGCTGTGTTGGGCTGTGCTTTTACCTCACGTATAGATTGGGAGTCTGTTTCTTCCCCATTATAGTCTGTGTAATTTTTCCAGCGGTTTCATTGGGGATCATGTGCTGTGGTATTGTATGGTTGTTCGTTGGATGTGGTCTTTTCCATGTTTGAGCTGTTGTAGGCTATTGATTGAATCGTTTTGGCCATGATAGGACCAAGAGTGATTCAGGTGTTGGTTTCCCCTGCCCAAGCTATCAATTGCTTGTCTGGCTGCATGCATGCAGTGGTTGTTCTTTGAACTGTGTGGAGTGGGATTGAAGGCTGGGTATGCTTGAGAAACCTAGGTTTGGGGAGCCACACATACAGATTTAGATGGTTGGATTTCTTCTCCACAACCCAGGAAGAGCACTAGCAAGGGAAGTCAGGGCCTGAGGGATTGTGAAGTAGAGAAGGGACTGATTCTTGGTGTCAGGTGTGTGTGGGTGTCTTAGAGGCTAGGCTAGCTCTGGTGTAGGCGTCCTTAGATCTTCCATGAGCTCACTAGCTTAGCATTTAGCTTCTCTCAGCTCCTTGATAGCCTGATAAGCCCTATTGTGTGTGCTTGGCTGATTTGTGTACCTTGGCTATGTGTAAGCTTGCTTAGTCCCTTATTCCTTGGAGAATCATGCCCAACTTGGGGGTGGCAATGTTGCTGAGAGATTGATGAGCACGCTGGCCTATGGTTGGGTGGAACGTTGCAGCGACGTAGCTGGTTGTGGGGCAAGTTCTTCATGAGATAAGTATCCTTGTCTATTTCATCTCTGCAATTATATTTGACGGCTAATGAACTATGATGAACATGTTGAATCCCTGAATGTATGTTTGCTTCCGCTGTGTATGTGAATGACTATGCATCTTAGCATGTTTTATGTGTTAAGAATTTTATTTCAGCATTTTATGTATGTTCATGTTCATGGGGCTAGTTGCCCGGATGTTTGATGTTTTGGTAGCGTCCTCTTCGCCGGTCGGAGGGTCGGGGACATTACAGTATATGTTGTAGCGATAATTGCATTGGAGATATATTATTATATTTGGCATATTGTATCATGATTTTGATGTTATATATGTTCATATCTATATAAATATTGCATTTTTCATGTTTATGTTGATGTTGATGTTTATTTATCTATGTGGTAAAAATGATGATCATGAAACGTTAATTTTGTTTACATGTTTTATTAGTTATGTGTGTTAGATATTGATGTTTCAATTTTTTAGTTGTAGTACATGTTACATGAATATGTGACGTAATTTTTGTAATTGTACGCTCATGCTTATTTTTGGTTTTATGTCAATGATGGTATGATGACATATATGATGGTCTTTATTTTTATGTTTCTTAGATGTTGACAATGATAATAATGGTATGTTTATGTTTATGTCGTGAAAATGACAATGATGCATTTACATTTTAGTTAAAAATTATGGTTATGTTTATGTTAGTATGATGATGTTCATGTTTATGTTTATGATGCCATGATCATGATGTTTATGTTTGTTAGGCATTGAAAATGATGATGGTCGTATGCATATATACTAAAATAACTTTGTATTATTCAAAATTATGTGTGTTTTTAAATCACCAAGTTTTTATTTAGTTGACAAAAATATCACAAATTGCATTGTAAATTATAGATGGATTTGTGGTAACTCTATGATTTATGATTGTTGTATAATTTTTCAAAGTATCATGTTTACATTTTTTTAATAGTTTATCATTTTATTATGTTTATGTAATACATTTTTTTATAGTTGGTGTTCATATTGTTTTTATCTAACTTCTATAAATATTATAATTTATTGTAATTTTCTTAATTATGTAGTAATATTGTCATAATATTATAGATATATAGTAATTTATTTGTTACAACTATATGTTGAGCATTGTGAAATTATA
>LPNX011207854.1:47038-96658 GCA_001517045.1 Pseudotsuga menziesii
TTTAATTTAGAACTCTAATTGGCAAACATCATAAAAAAGGTTAAGTATTACCATATAATATTATTATAATATATGAATAAGAACATGACAAAAAACTGTAAATATGAACATCAATATAGCCTCTCAATTTATTATTGAACATTTTGAATATTTTGACAATAACTCACTTTACAATGACAAATATCAAAGTTCTAATCGAAAGTAAGACAAATACTTAATTAAAAAAACAACATTTTCTCTCAATTGTAAACCCAAACGTTACATTCTCCAAACTTATTAATTATTGTTAATCGTGATGATCTTCACTATATAATATAACTTTAGTCCACATTCAAGAAACACATTTTATACCCTTTAAAAATGAGGCTTAAAGCTAGCTAGTGTTCAAAAAATTGCAATTAATTATTGATGTAATAATGTTATTATTTTTAAAGGATTGTTGTATTACTTTGCTAATATTATTTTTTGCAAATTTTATTTAATAACATTAGAATATTTTTTAATTGAATAATAATTTCAAAACTATGCAAAATTTAAGATATCAAATATTCATGAAATTTGAACTTCAGAGTGAATATATATAATTTCTAAAATTGTATAGATTCATATTAGTTATATAAATTATTATATTAAAATATGATTGTGTTATTATAAATTTATATTAACTAATAAAATCTAAATCAATTATTATATATCTATACATATATCAAATATTTTTAGTGAAATATAATAACCATGGATTTAATTTAGAAATCAAAACTACCTATTTACAAACAATAAAATAAGGTCATGAATAAATACTAAGCATATATCTAATATGTTAACTGTTTCATATAATAAATCCTTATTGTCTCAACCAATTCTAAGATGGAGTTCAACCTCATATAAATATAGAGATTCAAGAATTAACCCAACTTAAAGCCATTTTTTCTGGTAAACAAGTTTCCATACCTACACCTTCATCCTTAAAAGCTGGTTTTTTCTCTATTTTTACCATTAAAAAAAGATTGCAAACATTATAACAAAAATGTACTAAATTAATGCAATTATAATTGTTAGCACTATAATTTATAAAAAAAATCATGAAATACAAACATTCAAATATTGATGGAGAAATTAGAGACCACCTTAAATTTTCTTGTAAATTGCATTGTTATCCAGGCCATAAATTAAGTCATTGCAGAGCACCTTAACTTTTCTTGTAGATTAAGTTGTTATGAAGGCCATAAATTAATTGAACTTAACCTAATCATATAATAAAAAAAAACATTATATTAATTAATCTAACAAAAATGCCATAAATTAATTTAAGTATAATTTTAACATTATTCATAACAAAAACATCATAAAATACAAGCATTGTTGCATTATTAATATAGAAATTAGAGAACAACTTCAACTCTGGAAGAATATGTTAGTCTTTACTTTCACAGAAATAAATTAAAATTGAATCACGTAAGTTGTTTTCATGGTGTATTTATATGTATACATAAGACATAATACAAGTAACTTGGACAATGACATATAATCATTCCATACAATCATAAATTACTTCAAAGACATAAACCATATTTCACCTCATATTGATTGTTAACCAACTGAAATTGTTTAAATGTCACTACATCCAGTAATCAACTTCCTATTTCTACCATCATAACATGAAAAAAAAACAATATAATTAGATAATCAAACATAACGGTAACAAAATGATATCTCAATCTATAAATGACGAAATAAAACATGTACATATCAATCTCTGTTGCCATCACCCATATTATCTTCCTCGGTTGGCATGCTAACATTGTTGTTCTCAAAAACGTGTTTATATCTAGGTTCGTGTCTTAATATGAACCACCAATCTCTATCCAACATATCTAGGTAAAAGAACACTCAGTTGCAATGTTTTGGAAAAACACAAGGATCCTTACTTTCATCCCACATCTTTCTAGAGATGATACATATCAACCCACCGTATCATGATATTCCTTTATATTATTCTGGTTTAATGTGTCCCACCACCTGCACCTAAAAATAACACTTTGGAAAGATGAGAAGTCCACTTGAATGATCTCTTATATCTTTCTGACATAACCTAGAATCCCACCTATTAGGTTTCTATCACGGTGGCTAGCATGACTAGATTGGTCAAACTTGACTTCCACTCCAGAGTCTTGTGTAACATGCCCATCACCAGCATACTCGGTGTGAAAATGATGTCGGCCATAAGCCCACATAGATGGGAACGAAAGCACCTGTACAAAAAGTTAAAAATGATGGTTTCATATGTCTAAAAACCAAAGCATTAATATATTAAATATAGATGTTACAACTTAAAGTTGCATTATAATGTTATAAATATATATAAATATTTTATTACCGAGTTGTTTCATCCGATCCCAATGCTTGTAGCATCCTCCTCTTTTGATGGGTAACAATAGGATCCACCATATTTCTTTCTAACTTGGTCTGCAACCCAACTATTGGGACAGATCATTGGCATTTCTTGTTTTAAATGACCTGGAAAAGGCATGCTTCTACTGTGAAATCACTCGAAATATTTTTTTCCAATGTCCCATTAGGCTCCTCTTCCCTTCATACAATCCAACCCATGAAATTGTTGCCTTTGTGTTGTAAAGGATGAATTTATCGATTGCATCAAGTTTTGAATTTGTTGTTGTATTAATGAAAACAAAACCACATTTAGTACATATGGGATGAAATATAGATTTTAAAGTTTATTGTGAATATGAAATATAGATTTTAAAGTTATTATGTGAAATGTGAAGATCGAAATATAAGTGACTTAGTCCTTATCAATCGCCTTTTTCCTTTTGTTTCCAGTAACTTCCCTTCTAATTTTTCCTCATCACATTCATCATCCCAAATAATTGTTCCTAGTGTGTCATTGATTTTCTTGATGTACTCACTAGCATAAGAGAATGAATCATATATCGTGTACCCCTTTTCCATAGACCCCTCGGGTTTTTCCCTTTGTTGAACACATCCTTCAATTTTTTCATGTACCTCTCCAAGAAGAACATCCATCAACATGAGACCAGCCTGACTAATTTAACTTCATCGACTAGATGAATTAGAAGATGAATATGCAATTCCATGAAATTCGATGGCAGTTCCTTTTCAAACATACAAACAATATTTATTATCTCTTGACGCCACTAGGGAACGCTAGCAATGTAAATATCCTTTGATGCAATCCATCGTACAAATGAAGATAGTCTAGATATGGCACGCCACAAGTCATTAGGAAAGTCATGGTTCACACACCCATGCACAAACAACGGATATTGACACTACAAAGTAAACACAAATAATTAATTTCATTTTAACTCATGTGGTAAAATATATATAAGAATAATAAAATCATTTTTTGGACATTATATGTACCATTAGAAGGTTAAGATGGTCATGTGATTTCGAACCCGTCAACTTTTCATCTGTAGTGAAGCAGTGTCATAGAGATGAACCATAATAAGAAGGCACCTTCACACCCAATATAACTTCCTTTCCAAATTAATATCTTATTTCTTTAAAATCCATGGGACAATGTCTTTTTTAAATGAAAAAAGAGTGCCCATCCTCTCCTCTATTTTCTTGTCTTAACCAATGCTTCTTTTTATTTGAAGAAATAAGATCTTTCCTGACTTTCAACTTGTCATGTTTTTTGGAGGATATGTGATGCAAAAAAAAACATGAAACATTTTTAAATATATGCATGGGATCTAGTAAGTGGGAAATATTAAGATGATCCCAATATGGGATCTCGTAAAATATCAATTTCATGTTCATCGCTTTGGGAATTTTATCATCATAGGTGTCGAACAATTCATGATCATCAAACATAGGTTCCCCATTTGAATCGAACATCTTTGTAATTTCCTTCTCCTTCTCTTTGTCATATGCCATAAGCCAGTCAATCGGTGTCATTATTGTCTATGTTTGAGAAAAATACGAAGATGCTTGAACTTAAATTTTTTTACCAATCAATCACTACACATATGAATCTCATAAATAAATCAACCACATAAATCATTCATCCATAAGAGACAAGATATACCCTTGGAAAACCCTCCAAACATTAAGGATTAAAAAGGCAACAATTATTTGAGTATGATAGATAGATTTGCAGAGAATGGTTTACAACACACTAGAAGATTGCCTAATAAGAGATATCACCTTAGCAATAGAGAAGAGAGATCCAAAAAAACTCTATAATAAACTTAAAATTTCCCAACACTTAATAACAAGTCAAAAACCCAGCCATGCAATGTTTTCCTAAATCTAGTGCACACACGCACTTCAATTTCAAATTTACTGGAGGAGCATTAACACTAGTGCATGGGATTCTTCTCATGCAAACATTAGCACCTTTGATGCACTAGATACAAGTCATAACCCTCAGATTCTTCTCCATGCAAAATACATGCACCATTCCTTCCAAGAATAGCTTTAGCTGAATACTAATTGACTTTGAACTGAACTCCATATTCAATTGAATGCATGACCACAAATTTAGGAGACTGGTTGAGAGTCATGGTGATTCACTCTTAGTGTCATCAATGCTTCACTTTTAGTGTCATCCATGCAACATTATATTATTAAATTTTTCATGAATATTTGTACTTAACTGATGCATGCTTTATTACAACTGAGGCTTTATTGAAGCCTTTACCATTCGAGTTCACTTGGAGGCATACATGGGAAATTCAAATCCTTTCTCTTTATCTATTCTTATCTCATTATCATTAATCATCTATCACATGGTCAACATGTGTATTATTTATTTATCCATCTTATCATATCATAGTCAAAATAATTATCACACATACTGATGATCATATAGATTACCCCAGGCCATATTGTCATATTCTAAAGTAATTCACTCAAGGGGAATCTAATCCCTAAATGATACTTATAGAACTTTGTTACCATGACTAGTAATACATCACATAGTAATTTCCACTTTACCAAGTAAAATTTTCCTTACCTTAGAAAATTGAGGTCCATAGTCTTGATACAACACAAGACTTCAATTTTGATACAACACAATATCATCTCCATAATTAGTGATCCATCTCATAAAGCGTCGTCTATGATAATAATTGAATTAATATAACACAAGTCCAGACTTGATACAACACAAGTATATAGTCTTGATACAACACAATATTACAGTACTAGCATCCCACCTCAACGCATGGGGATATAGATAGGACTTGATACAATACATGTCCAGAGAATGACTCTTGATGCTATACAATCAACAATCCATCTCAGCAAGGGAGACATTCTCTGCTTTACCAATAATTTTCTTCCATACCAAGCTTATCTAGGAAGTGTCTATACTTCATCACTCACAACGACATTATCCACATATGCAATCTTCTCCTCAGTAGCTATGTACTGAAATTTCTCTTTTATATGACCATGAATCCGATGAAGTAAAACTTCATTTCAATGTGGTTTATCATAACACATCTATAACTCTATACACAACTTGATTGGATACACATACTCGGTTGGATACACACACTAGACTGGATAGACATACAAAGTATGGTCATGCTCTCTAGTCATCATAAGTATGGTCACTCTCTCCAACCATCACAATATGGTCACACTCTCCAATCATCATAAGTATGGTCACTCTATCCAACCATCACAAGTAATTTTATTAGATACTCTACTTCTCCGCTGATAGTACTATTCGCAAAACATATTTTCTTCTATAGTAGTCTCTGACATACATCTTACTTATGTAGTACTAGTCGCATTACGCTTATATTTTGTAGTACTAGCCACAATTTACATTGCTTATCTTAGGATAAAACAATAGTTGGATAACAAAGTAGTTCTACCATGTATCAATTACAATAAACTCAACCTATTGTGATGTACCTCAAAGGTACTTAAACATATGCTTAGTATCAAGCATAAAATACAATAGGTCTTCTAGGTACATTAAGAGACTGTTAGCACTCCAGGAAACTCTTCTAGGTTGTAGCTCGAAGATGCCTAGTAATGTAATCTATTCTCTCAATGATGGGTAATATTGGATCAAAATGAATATTTAACTCACTGAATGGTATACTCAAGACAATCTTAAGTACATTCAGACAAAACAAGGCCTTCAAGAGCTATTGTCAGATATGTAATATATAAATGTGGATGAAGAAATTGACTTTATTAACCAGAACACATACATACAACCATATATATATCATGGGCCAATAAAAATAGTATGATTACTTATGATCCTTTGCTCACTAATCAGATGGCCAGATGATAGTCACCAATGGATTATGTAAACATAGATAAATAACAAAATTTCACTCATAAGAATAGAACAGAAATGTAAAAGAATATCTGACAAATAACAATGAAAGAATATTGCATACTGAGTATATTATAGAAAGTGTCTTTATCACAACATCAGTGTAGTTTAGAACTCCAAATCAACTCCCTTGTTCTACAGACGTCACAGGCTTTATGGCCTTTACAAAACAGTTCAAGATCCTATAAAACTGGATCAAATATGCTAAAAATAGACAGTCAAAATAGTTTTATGAAAAATAGGAAAGGATCCTATTTAAGGGGGCCACCTCTATCTCAATTTTCTTCAACAGCTATAGAAAATCTTCACGGACTGATAGATGAGGTCGAAAATGCCACCTAGAGGACTGACAGGTCATCTTTTGCCACAAAAAATTGGGCCAAACTACTGAAAACCGGGGCTCAAAGATGGATTTATTTCTCCAAATATGTGACACTTGTGTATAAATTGAAATAGGTTATTGTGTATTGGTTTGTTTTGAGCAAAAACCTCTCTCATTTTTTTGAAATTCATTTTCATTTGCCCGAGATCTGTATTTCAAAAACATGTGTCAAACAGGGAAATTCTGAGATCCGAAACTTAGGGCTCAGAGATGGACTCAATTATCCAAATATGCAACACTTGTAGGAAAAATCAGAGATATTATTGTTCTCTGACATGTTAGGAATAAAAACCTCTGACCATTTTGCAAAATGATTCTTTAGTTGCTCAGAATCATCATTTGAAAATGATGACTTTTCACAGTAGAAACGCCAATTTTGGTGGCTTGGAGCACCCTGAAATTGTGGTCTTAGCTACCAAAAGCAGAGCTTTCGATGGCTTAGAGACCGTTTTGAAACAATGCTTAGCCACTGAAACCTGTTTTTCTAGTTTGAAATAAAGACGAACTCCAAATTTTTTTCAAAAATATTTACAAGTTAGAACTCATTTAAACGAGCCTGAAAAAATTTAAAGACTTTCTACCTATCAATAAAATAAATTTGACTAATTTATTTGAGGAGATAACATCTGGATCCTACTCGGGGATGGAATCCTCCCCATGAGGTTCCAAGAACCACAAATCCGATGCCTTTCCTGTAAAACAAAAATTCAAAGCTATCTTCTAGTGTTCCATTGGGCATGGAGTCATCTGGCCTTTACAACTAATCCCCTACAAACTTGTAGCCTACCTGTAGCTTGCCTTGCTTATTCAAGAAAACAACAATTGAAGATAATCTATCTTCTCATATGAAAAGATTATTTTTCTTCCTGTTTCTACACTAACCCATTGTACTGCTTCTTAATCAAGTAAACTCATGCTTCCAATGAAGCCATGTAAGAAACTGATTTGCTGAACCCGACCTTGATCTTAACCCTAGAAATAAAGGAATGTATGTCGAACAGGAAAGTGGTTTGAACATATGATAAAACCAACTTTCATCTGGTAGAAATATTTTAACATATATACTTCTCAAATATTCCAAATAGTTTGCAAAAGGGTCATAAAAGCCAACAGGAAATACCTCTTTATGCTGCTGCTCCAACTGACTGATATGCTTTTGCCGATGGTTGTCACTAATCTCAATGTTGAATGTGGACTGCTCAACTTTTGTCAGAGATTCATATAGGGTGGACTGCTTATCTAATATTTTCAGCTCATCATCTTCCTCTTCATATTTGCTACACTCTCCCTTTGTCTACAAATAAAAAAACTGAGGGTTGCCCTTACTATCTGCTGCATATTCAAATCTGTCACATGCTGATATAAAAATATGTTTATTATCTTTGGTTTTTCAAAGGGAACAAACTGATCTTCTTGACACTCTAAGTTAGCAGATGCATTTGGTACAAACTCAAAAACATCTACACCGTGATTAACATCCTGAATATCATTAATATATCGATCACAAAAATAAGTGTCCACTATTGCAGCATACTCTTCATAACTATCATTAACCATAGCATGCATAGATTTCTGATCATCCCTTTGCTGAAAAGTAGAACTAGATGACAATCTAGTAGTCAACAACCCTTTATAAACCTAAAAATCTTCTTCCTCATCACTGTATTTGTTGAATATAGGAACATCAAGATAAGATCTTAATGACAGAGATGAATCTTCTTGTATAGAAGTATCATCAATAGGATCATGAAACAGATTTGGAAAAATCTCACCTTGTTCCTCATCATAATTTGAAACAACATATTCATAAGGATAAGGAGGATCCTCTTGATGTTCTAGCTGAAGATTAGATCGTCCTTGAAAATTTTGTTCCTCATGGTTACTACCACTTTCCTTAGTCTGCAAATATGAAATTTGTGGGATAGCCTTACTGATTTCAATGGTCATTTGACCAGCAGAAAGCTGATCATTTCCATGTGTAGTTAAAGAAATCAATTCTTCAGATTCACAACAACCAGATTTAATGATAGTAAGAAAACATTCAACTCCTTTATAATCCATTTCTAGTTTATGTTGATGGGAAAGTGCATCATCTTGAAGATTATTGAAGGGTTGCTGCATATTGTGAGGGAGAGATCCATCTCTATTTACATTTTCAACCTTATAATGTAACTCATATTCATCACAGCAATTACCAAATGCAAACTAATCTAAAAAATACCTTTTGCAGTGCTCAGTGAATGCTCTATGAAAATCCTTTAATGATGGAATGATGGAAGGAGGTAAAGAAAAATACCACTGACATGCATCACCGTACGATGAATACATGAACATTTTCATACAGACATCTTCATGCTGCTGATCTAGTAGATCCATGCATTCATGAAATGTGAGAAGGTGTTCTGCATGATTGTCTTCTTTCTCCTCTTTGAAGACAGGTAGAAAATCTCCCCATTCGGACATATTAGGTACTGGATGTTGGAAACCAGGAACTGAAGAGAAGTCAAGAGGTGCAAACCTTTGACCCAAAAGAGTAGCGAATTCTTTTGACATCTTAATATTGTGGAGTCGCCACTAAATTCATCCTTCATGGAGTCACCAGATAGATAATTACAACCAAAAAAGTGTCCAGGATTTGTCTATCATCAAAGCTGGATCTATGTCATGTCCTAAGGAAGCTGAACTTCAATCTCCTCTCCCCGGAAATGGTGCCAATTTGTTAGCACTTCAAGAAACTCTTCTAGGTTGTAGCTCGAAGATGCCTGGTAACGTAATCTATTCTCTGAATGATGGGTAATATTGGATCAAAATGAATATCTAACTCACTGAAAGGTATACTCAAGACAGTCTTAAGTACATTCAAACAAAACAAGGCCTTCAAGAGCTATTGTCAGATGGGTAATATATAAAATGTGGATAAAGAAACTGACTTTATTAACCAAAACACATACATACAACCATATATATATGATGGGTCAGTAAAACTAGTATGATTACTTATGATCCTTTGCTCACTAATCAGATCGTAAGATGACAGTCACCAATGGATTATGTAAACATAGATAAAGAACATAATTTCACTCATAAGAATAGAACATGAATGTAAAAGAAGATTTGACAAATAACAATGAAATAAGATTGCATACTGAATATATTATAGAAAGTGTCTTTATAACAACAACAGTGTATTTTAGAACTCCAAATCGACTCCCTTGTTCTAGAGAAGTCGTAGGCTTTATAGCCTTTACAAAACAGTTCAAGAGCCTATAAAACTGGATCAAATATGCTAAAAATAGACAGCCAAAATAGTTTTATGAAAAATAGGAAAGGATCCTATTTAAGCGGGCCACCTATATCTCAATGGTCTTCAACAACTGCATAAAATCTTCATGGACTGATAGATGAGGTCAAAAATTCCACCTGGAGGACTGACAGGTCATATTTTGCCACAAAAAATTGGGCCAAAATGCTGAAAACCAGGGCTCAGAGATGGATTTGGTTCTTCAAATATGTGATACTTGTTTGAAAAAATGAAATAGGTTATTGTATATTGGTTTGTTGTGGGCAAAAATCTCTCTCAATTTTTTGAAATTCATTTTCATTTTCTCGAGATCTGTATTTCAAAAACATGTGTCAAATAGGGAAATTATGAGATTTGGAACTTAGGGCTTAGAGATGGACTCGATTATCCCAATATGAAACACCTGTAGGAAAACTGAGAGTTTTTATTGTTCTCTAACATGTTAGGAACAAAAAAATCCGACCGTTTTTCAAAATGATTCTCCAGTTGCTCTGAATCATCATTTGAAAATGATGACTTTTCATAGTAAAAACGCCAATTTCTGTGGCTTGGAACACCCTAAAATTGCGGTCTTAACTACCGAAAGAGGAGCTTTCGATGGATTAGAGACCATTTTGAAACAATGCTTAGCCATCGAAACCTTTTTTTCAATTTTTTTGAAATAAAGACTAACTCCAAAGTTTAAAAAAAAATATTTACAAGTTAGAACTCATTAAAATGAGCCTGAAAAAATTTAATAAAGTTTTTCTAATGACTTTATACCTCTTAATAAAATAAATTTGACTAGTTTATTTGAGGACATAATAGAGACCAACCAGTTTACATAGTAGTAACATCTGAATCTAATCTGGAATGCAGTTTCTCTTAAACTAGAAACCATGGATTTCAAATACCTCATATAAAACATATTAACTGTGTTTCAATCTTCAACATTTATTGATTTCAAGAACCTTATACTATCTATAGAAGTCGTTTGTGAGCTTGTCATTCTATGTGATTTTCTTCAAGGCCTGATCACTTTCATAGTGATTTTATATTATTTTCTTGAATACCGCAACACCCCAAATACATATCTAATAGGTTTAATTGTTCTCTAACAACCCTAACTATAACTCTTCTTCAAGTATCCAATAGTCTTTGATACTTTGACGATGTCTCTGCTCATGTGGATTTTCTCCAAAAGGTATACCACATCCCCTGATTTTCTGATTCATGTACCATGACTAACTAGTTGGATATTTTATCTATTGCTACATGTGAAGACACATCAATACTCCCTCTTCAAATTTAGAGGATTATTTTTATTATACAACTAAGCTTGTCTTGGACAGAGGATTAGTAAGAATGGTAACAATTTTTCTCATATGTGGATATGTATCATGTCTTGGGTATGACTGACTAGAAACTTTGTAAATATTTACTTCTTTACAACATGCTCTATCTAGAGAAACATATGTGATCTTGCTCGATCAATGTACTAGTCATAATTCATATATCTTTTTAGTTCATTTTTCAAGACATATCTAAGTCCACATTCACTTGTACCGAGAAGGTATTACAACACATTATTTGTTGTACATGGCTATGTACAGACTGAAAAGAAAATATTTGATCCCGGTGCTAACCAAAATACATCTCAACTGAATTTTAAGATCCTCTAAATATGAAGTAAGAATCAAATTCATATTCATATTTTTGTCTATGGACTTATAGTTTATCATCCTGAACTCTTCAGGCTCTGTATTGCATATTTTCCTTAACTAAGGAAAATATTCTCTGGTGACTACCACAACTCTAATAAGAAGAATCATAAAAATATTCTTGAATATATTTCCCATCTTCCTTCTGGATATGATCATCATGCAGGTCTCCTCTTAATAGTAGATATATCAACCAGTTTCATTGGTTCCTAAGGAGATAGCCAGTCTAGCTTCTCCTTCTCACCATCTAGATGTGAGAATCATAATCTGGTTCGTTCATCATGGAGAATCATGCTCCTCTATGTCTGAATATCTTCTTGACACATGAATGTTCATAATATCATTTAAATATCTTCAAGACTCTTCACATCTCTCAAAATAGTATTAGGGCTTCTATTCTGATTTATTCCTAAAAAACATAGGAACCTCTCGGTTTGCTCTCTTTCAGAATCATCCATCAAAATGACTCTACATTCACGTCATTATTTTACTTATAGGTCAAGGAATATGAATTTTCCCTACAAGACAAACTATTCTAATGGTTGAAACCATTTCATACTCATGAATTATATTCACATGAATACTTTCAATATATTGATAATGAATTACATAATTATGTACACATTTTAATAAGTGATTCAACATAACCCCATACATATATCATGTATTATTTTTTGCATCCCTATATCAATTCTATATCAGTCCAATATACACATCTCATGAAAGAAATATGCAGCCACATACTCAAATCTCATGAAGTAAGAATGCAACCCTATGCTCTTAGCTCATGAACGATCATGCAATCCTCTGTTCATAACCCATGAACAATCATGCAACCCTACATATCATGTCTTATTAAGGAAATGTGAATCCTTATATAAGTCCTATATAACTCTATATCAGTCCAATATAAGTCCTATATAAGTCTATTTCACTGCAACTTTAAACTTTGCAAAACTTATTGCATGCATTAGGTAACGAGTATTTGCATGGGGGAATAAGGATCCCATGCACACTAGAGAAAATTCTCTCTTTCACTATTAAATGAAATCATCCTTTCGATCATACTTTTCCTCAGATGATTTCTTCTGAGAAGTTTCACCTCCTACAATGGTGGATGCATGAAGCCTTTCTGTATTCTTCTTCCTTGCATGACACTCTCTTGCATAAAGGCCCTTCTTTAGACCATAGAATCATTGAAGGTTTGATTTGTTGAAGTACTTGGTGAAATATTTCTTCTTGGCATGGAATAAATTCTTGGGAGCGAATGGCTTCCTTCCTTTCTTCATTCTTGCAGTGAGGGAAATATTATCTTACTTGGTGCACATTGTCTTGCTTTGGATGTGCCCCTCTTCTTGAATGCAATCATGCCACAACCTCTCCAAGTTGGGATGCTCTTCTCGTCGATTTACCACAACCAAGAACGCCTTTCATGTGAACATCAAGTGGTTTGAAGAATATCATCTTCTTATGTTACTACTCAAAAACTAGCAATCTTGGTTCTTCTTGAAGATGATGTACCATTCTTGGATGAAGGCTACTCCACCATTTCAAGGAGGTCTTCTAATTGGATGGAGATTCATTTCATGGCTCTTTCAAACTTTGTTCAACTATTCAATATCACATAGGATTTATTTTTCTGCACAAAACTAAGCTCCTTCATGCCCTATGATCTGATACCATGTGATGTTTGAGAAAAATATGACGATTATTGAACTTTAAATTTTTTATCAATTAATCATTGGACATACAAATTTCATAAATAAATCGACCACATAATCATTCATCCATAAAATACAAGATATACCATGGGACAACCCTCTAAAAATGGAGGATGGAAAACCCAAGAATTCTTTGAGTATGACAAATAGATTTGTAGAGAATAGTTTACAACACACACTAGTAGATTTCCCAATAGGAGATATCACCTTAATAGTAGAGAATAGAGATCCAAAAACTCTCTGCAATACACTTTCCAAGTGCCCAGTACTTTAATAACAAGTAAAAAACTTGGCCATGCAATGTTTTTTCTGACACTATTGCACACATGCGCTTCAATTTCAAATTTACTGGAGGAGAAATAACACTAGTGCATGGGATCCTTCTCATGCAAACAATAGAACCCTTGCTGCGTTAGTGCCAATTTATAGTCCTAAAATTCTTCTCCATGCACAATACATGTTTGATTCCTTCCAAGAATAGATTTAAATTAATACTAATTGACTTTGTGTCATGTCCCCAATTAAATAACTTCCAAATAATGTTCCACTAACCTACTAGTTCCCTAGGTTGAGATGGAGACATAAATTTTGTAATAAGGGGATATGGGACCCAAAATGACTTTAGGTTACCATATTCACATTTAAATGGGTCACATAAATCATAAATGATAAGAAAATAAGGTGGCATGGGTTCATGAAGACACATGGAAGCTTGTGGGACCTTTGGATGACTTGATTCCCCACACACTTGGCATGATATTCATCCAAATTCGAACACATGGATAATGTAAAGTTATTGGATGTTGATGTGGTGTAAAATAAAATATAATGAGACAAGTAATTCGAATTGGTAAAGGATAGTAACTCCCATGGAAGAGTAAGAGACTAGAAGACAATGTGTGCCACTTGGAAGGAGATTCCCTGCACTCTATGACAACAAATGATGAAATATTCTATGACAAGTATGACAAATTCATACCTAATTATAGAAATATGAAAAATATGTCATAACAGGGCTTAAAATAGCCACCAATATGTTGAATTTTGGAGTTAGAGGAAGCCAATGGAGGTAAATTCGACCTTAGGATTCCTTATGAAGTTAATAAAAATATTTCATGAGGAAGGAGAATATATTTTGATCATTTTTTAATTGGACTTTGGCATTTTGGAGAGATTTTTCTTGTCCATTGCACGGTGAGTGTTCACTCTCCCTGTTTGTGAACCGATTTCGAGGGAGTTGGATTCCTTTCCAAGTTGGTTTATGGAGATTAAATTCATACATATAATTGGATATTAATTAATGTATTTTAGTTTTAGTTTGAAGGTCCATACAGTCTAATTCTCATCTATCTCCCTATTCTCTCATTCCTTCTTCTCCATTCCCCACACTCTCATGTTGATGGTGCACTTGTTGGAGTGGTGCTTGCACTTTGCTGAGGATATTTGATTCCCAATATTTGGTATATGATGTATGGATCTATAATATAATTTAAATATGTTCTGTAAGTCAAAATATCAGAAATACATGTATGAAAGGCTAGCATTCCCCATGCTCTTGAATAACTAGTTTTCATGGATTTGGCTTCAATATTGAAGTAGCTTTATATCAGATTTTTATGAGGAAATTTATATGAGTTTTATTTGGGGAAGAAATATATTATGTAATTATATATACTTTAATTCTGATATTCTATGCATCTTAAAATCCAAGAAACTCCTGTGTGAAAAGCTTGCATTCTCATGCCATTGTATCACTAGTTTTCATGGATTTTGGCTTCAATCTTGAAGTAGTTTTATACCAGATTTGTATGAGGGATATTCTATGACTTTGATGATTTTGTGACAGAAATATATTAATTATTACTCTGTAATTTCATTTCCATATTCTTTGTGGCTCAAAATCCAAGAAACTCATGTGTGAAAAGATTTCATTCCCATGCCATTGAATCATTAGTTTCCATGACTTTGGCTTCAATCTTGAAGGAGTCTTGTGTCATATTTGTATGAGGTTTTTCCTCTTAGTTTTATGTTTTTTGGGAATAAATTTTTATTCTATATATTACCACCATGTTTTATATTACTCACAGAACCATATACTCTACTTTTCACGTGTCAAAGTCGAGCTAGTAATGCAATTTCCCTTAAGCAATTTCCACGAAAGTTACCCTACAAATGTTGCAAATCATAATATGTTTGCATAAATTCATAACCATGATTAAGGAAATAAATTTATGTATTATACTCATTCACATTCTCTGTTCTGAAATTTGGGAGGGTCATACTTGATTTGGAGAGCTAGTTTGGCCTTCACACTTGGGGTAATTTGAACACAATTTCCTAGTAAAATTGCATTTTTTCTCCTTAGCACCAAACCAAGATGCAGAGGCATAAATTATGATAAAAAGTGTCCATAGACCATGTTGTGATGTTTTAATACTAACCATACTCATACATTTAAAATTCAATACCATTTGGAGTCAGTTGGAACCCCCTACAATCTTGACTAGGAAAGCTCGAAAATTACCCGAATTGGAATTTTCTCCAAAATTCCAAGTAGGGGCATTACACTTTGAAGGGAACTATGTATTCAACTGAATGCATGAACACAAAATTAGGATACTGATTTAGTGTCATGGTACTTCACTCTTAGTTTCATCAGTGCTTCACTTTTAGTGTCATCCATGCAACATTCTATTATTAACTTTTGCATGAATCTTTATAATTAAGCGATGCATGATTTATTAAAACCGAGGATTTACTGAAACCTTTACAAATAGATTTCACTTGGAATCATATATGGGAAATTAGAATCCTTTCTCTTTATCTACGCTCATATCATTATCATTAATCATTTATTGAATGGTCAACATGTGTATTATTTAATTATCCATCTTATCATATCATACTCAAAAGAATTTTCACACATACTGATGATCATATATATTACCCTGGTTCATATAGTCACATGCTAAATTAATTCACTCCAGGGGTAGATAATCCCTAAATGAGACTTATAGCACTACATGACGATGTCGAGTAATACATCAGATAGTATTTTCACTTTGCCAAGATTAGTTTGCCTTACCTCAAAAAATGGAGGTTGAGAATCTTGATACAACACAATAGTTCAATTTTGACACAACACAAGATGCTAGTACTATAGTCTTGTGTTGTATCAACTCTACGAGAATCATTGAATCGATCAAACACAAGTCCAGACTTGATACAACACAAGTCTACAGTCTTTATACAACACAAGACCAGTCTTGATACAACACAAGACTACAATACTAGCATCCCACCTCAATACATGAGGATATAGATAGGACTTGATACAACATAAGTTCTAACTTGATACAACACAAGTCCAAATAATTACTCCTGATGTTGTAGACTCAAAAATTGTTTTAGGTGTTTGGGTTCTCTCTGGTTTACCATTGAAAGTAGATGTTTCTCTTCTATAACAGTGTTTTTCTAGGAGGAATACCCTAGAGAAGTCATACACTAGATTTCATAGGTATTTGGACCACCTAGATTTAATAAAATTTCCACAAAATTTACATCCATGATAACCTTTTTTTAATAGACCTGTGATGTTATGGTATATAGAGCATGTTTCCAGTGTTTAAGATCATGATAGTCACAAAGAATTAAATATGCCAAAAAAATATTGCTTTGAATACAAACAAATCAAAAAACATATATACCTGAGCAAACTCCCAACCCTAGATAATCATGTGTAGTGCATGCACATATGCCATACAACATAAAACTCATCTCTGATGGGATGGGTCTTGATACATCATATACCTGTAACCCTTCCCATAATGCATTAAAATCTTATATCAATGGTCATAGGTAAACATCCATATTCTTCTCTTGTCTTCTACCATGGCCTATGAGAGCCAACATAAGATGTTCATTCTTTATGGGGAACCATGGGGGGGTATTGTTATTGATCACCACTACAGGACAAATAGTATATGTTTTTTCTTGTTGAGAATATGGGTTGATGCCATAAATAGATATCCTCAATCTAAGGTTTCGTACTTCATCCTTGAATTTATCGGGATATGTATCCATTATATATTTCATGGATATTTAATCTACTGGGATTCACAATACTCCTTCCTTAATTTGATGTGATGCATGTCATCCCTGCACCATAGCTAATTATTTGCAATGAAAGAGCCTTTGAATAGTTGTGATTATAGGCATGTTTCTCAATATCATATGAGGAATACCATGTGCTTTGGATTTGTTATTCGATTCTATGTACATTTCATGCCCACATTTTGAAGATATCTCTTTGTCCTCATATTCACCTCTATATAGAATAAAATAATTGGGACATGCATGATATGATATGTACTTAACACCCAACATTTTCAACATTTCCTTTTCCTCCTTGTAACTTCTAGGAAATACATTATCTTTCGGAAGTAGTTTATCTTTGAATAACCTACAGTTAGTGGGAAATACAAATGTATAATGTCACTCAACGTTGATAAAATTGACCATTTCCAATTTTCATTGTGTAACAAGATTCCTCAAAATATAAGGTAGTTGATGGTCACTAACCTCAACATCACTGATAAATTTGTGTCAGACATGCCATACTTTTCTTTCAAGTTGTACAGTAAAATTCTCATCCCCAACTTTGTAGAGTTTTACTAGCCAAGTTCAAAGAGAGGTGTGAAATTTCTCGTTTTAAGGATTGCGAAGAAGGCTTTGGTGATATGAGTGTCGTACGCTAGCTCATTGTCCTAAAATGTATGAAACAACATTGCATCCATGGCACTCCTTTGTCATAATAACTCATCCATACCAACATCTAATTCATTGCCTCTATTGCCAACATGTGAAGAATTTCTAGCATTGTAGGAATTCCTAATTGGTGAGGATGTATGTATTGAAAAATGAATAGGTGGTTGATTCAACCATGTTTGGTATGAATAATTTCCAAGTTGTGCTCTTTTTTAAGCCTTCTCTCAATTTAACATTGTACTAGGGTGCAACAGAAGATGGCAATAAAGTGATAAGCTGCAAATAGTTTATAAAGCAAATGTTTAGATTAAGCAATAAGTTAACATCAATTTCACATTAAATATAGAAATTTAAAATTGAGCAACACATTTTCAAATTCAATTTATAAATTAAACTAACAATTTATAAAACATAATTTCAAAATAAGCAATAGATTAACATGGCTCCCATTGTAAATTGAAAAATACAATTAATCATTGTGTTTTTGTATTACACCACAATGTAATGTATAAGGTTAATCCCAATGAAAGCATATTTGACGAGCGGTTGGTGGTCTATGAAAGTTGTATTTTATTAACAATTTGTCACCAAGAGATAGACTATGTATTTCATGTACAACAACAAACCTTGACGATTTTATTTTCATAAAGAACTCCTAGTCATTGAAGTGTTCCTCAAATGAACAATTTGCCGAAAATAAAGAGCACCTAGAACTATTTATGGACCCTGCAATATTCCCATGAGTGTGTGGATGACCATCAATATATAATAGGCTCTTCTTGTTACAGTTTCCAGAAACACAACCATTCATGCACGTACTATACATGGAATTAGAGGAAATTTGAGGTCTAAAATGGGCCTAAGGAAAATCATAAAATAATAGTTAAAATAATAAAATAATAGTTATTAATTTTGGAGGAAGTGTGAAAAAAATTATTTTTTTGTTTGTATTTTCGACATATCTCCCTGTGTTTTTACTCAAATTCTGAGTGGGAGAGCTCGTTGGATGTGGAATTTAATTTCTCTTCCAACGAGTACCCACACTACATACTTTTGATGGACCCCGCTACCCTCAAAAACAAGAAATACTGAAAAAATGTGATGATGACATCATCATCACATTTTTTCAAGTATTTCTTATTTTTGGGGTAGCAGGGTCCGTCAAAAGTATGCAATGTGGGTACTCGTTGGATGTGGAATTAAATTCTGCATCCAACGAGCTCTCTCACTTGAAATTTGAGTAAAAATACAGGGAGATATGTCGAAAATACGAACAAAAAAGTAGTTTTCTTTTATGACAAATATGTCTATTCAACCATTATGGTTGACTCATTTTATTGAAATTCTATTGGTTCTTGAATTCCAACTCACAAAATTTATTGTTGGCGTGTTTCCTTATAAGGCCCATTTTAGACCCCAAATTTCCTCTAATGATATGTTGTGCTTTTATTTAACAATATTCAAGTAATCATACCAACAATAGGTAGGATTGCAAAATGGAATAAGTGATACTGATTGTTTGGGAGGAATAAGTACATGTGAAAGGATAAACAAACCAATATTTGCAACATCAATATTAGACTTCATAGTCATAAAACGATTACCAAAAAAGGAGAGTTTGGTCCAACATTAGGCACGGGTAGAGAATACAACCAAGTTCCATACAAAGTGCAATTGTAAGAAGTTTGATATTAAATTTGCAAGTTCATAGGAAGGGAGAAATCATCGCTACCCTCCAACAATTGGACAAACATCGTGTGTACTTGGACAATTTTTCTCTCAACTCATGAAATTTTTTGGATCTTTTAGTAGCTATGGGTTGGGTGACATTCAAATCATACTTTGGATCACTATAAATTTTAGTTGACTAAAAATAAGCAGAGGGGTTCCTTAATTTAGGATAAGACAGTTTTTTTGGATTCCAACTTCTTCAAAAATACCATAGGGAACAGTTCCTGCGTGTATTTTCTATATCATCTATTGGATTCTTTACTGCATTAGGGGGTGTTAGACCATCAATATTTGGTAATCTATCATTGGTGTAATGGGTGAGTGTGACACACCGAGGGTTCTCCTTCAACCCTTAATAATGATCTCAGAGAGAGATCGAAACGTCGAGCTATAAAAAAGCATTAATGCAGTTTCCGCTCTTCCTTCATAAAAACTACAAACTACTGGGGTGTCATAAAAGAGTTCTATCTTGCGACAAATTACCATCAATGAACCAAGATTATAGGTTGAAGATGACATGTTACAATTTGTGGGGTAAAGAGGCTACCCATTTTCATCTACGAACAACTTGCATTCTCTTGCTCCTAATAAGGGATTACAATGTTTTGTAACTGGTGGAATGTCTTGTGCATTTGAACTTGAACATGAATCAAGATCCTGCAATAAAGAAAAAATTTATCTAATTTCATATTCACATGGATAAGTAACATACATTCAAATAAATAGTCAAAATATAAATAAAAACTGAACTTATTGGGGATCGAAAGGGAGAACTCTTTGAATTTTGAACATGATGGAATCAACTGGAATTTGAAGAATTGGACATATGACACTACAAAATTTTTCTCCCTGCATTTGAGTCAAATAAGCAATCAATATATGTCTCTACAATCCTAATTTTTTTCAAGAACTATATTCCAATATAGCTTTCAATATAGTTTAGAAACCATTATGTATGAACAAGGTGAGTTTAAGAAACATATATATATACTATGAGATATTGTAATTTTTATCATTCAATAATAGAAGAATACTTGAGATGAATATATAGTTTTAGGTGGAAACACAAAAGCCTAGTAATTTTTTTATAGTGGTGCGTCTATTTAGATATGCATGCACTAGAGCGCTTCAACATACTAAACGCACTAGTGTGCAACAACTATAAACACAATGTGAAAATAATCTTCACAAAAACTCCCTCAAGAGAAAATATCCACTACATTTGGTAGCGGATATTTGTACATGCATTCTACATAGTTATTCCAACCGATGTGTGTCATAAATACAAATGCACCAATGAGTTACATATAGAGGCGCACCAGTGAACGATAATTTTTTCAACTAACAAGATGTCAATTCCTAATTAACAATCAACGCATCGGTCAGTAATAAATATAAAGACACCATGAAATATCCTCCGCAAAATTTCCCACAGTAGAAAATATATGCTACATTTGGTAGCGGATATTTATACATGCATTATTATAGTTGTTTTCATTCCATTGCATTTATTAAATAAAAGTGAACCTATGCGCATAATAAGTATACACACACTAATACACTTATTTTGAAGCTGTGGGATATCAGTGTGTCTTACATAGTGACGCACCAAATTTCCAAAAGTTTGAAATTAAAAAAAAATTCACAAACTATTTTTTTCCCAAAACTGAAAAATGGTGGCAATTTTAAGTTCGAAAAGATAAATCAAAAGTGTGTTTAAAAGCAAAAAACCTAAACATTAATTCATTCTTTTGCTGAAAATTTAAGCAGAGAGCTTTCGGACAGGAAATTATGCAAGATATCTTTGGAGCAACTGAATTATTCTAAATATCAAAATTTGTTAGGTATGTTGAATGAGATAGAACCCTGTGTAGTAAAAATTGCATGTAAATAATATTGTAGATGTTATTATCTTATTTAGAAATTAAGTCGATTTACATAGAAAAAAATTTCATACGTACCTTCAATATAACAACCCTTCTCTTCTCTCTTCTTCTTTTCGTTTGTTGTGGATACAAAATTTTAGATTAGAGTTTAAATCCCTCCACTGTTTCATAAAATTACGATTTCACCATTTAAGGAGTTTAGATTTGTTGAATTTATGAATATATATATAGAAATATTAGGGTACGATGAGTTCATTATTTGGATCAAATATGTAATGAGTCGACCCTATTTTTTTTGTTATTTTGAAAAAAATGAATGTGTCAAATTTGGTGCATTTTGGTTACCAAAACGCATTGGTGCGCGTATCATTATGGTGCATCGTTGTCAAGATATGGCACAAAACCTTTTTCTGGTTTTTTGTTTTCAGTTTTCTATAACTGATGTGTTTATAAAAAATAGCACCGACAATGTTGGAACTCCCATTTTTCATTTTTATAAAACTATAACTTTTTTCGATCATTAACGATGCAGTTATGTTGGTATAACATATCGATGTTTCTATGTTGTATAAACGCACCGGTGCATTTATGTGACTACATGCATCGATTCTCTTGAAGTTATAAAACACATCGTTTTTAGAGTTGTTTTTTTTTTAATGTCTATAATTTATTTGGATAATGTATTGATAGCTTCTGTATTTAATGGTCTAGGTTTTTTATTGATAAAAATTCATTGTATGAGTTCAATGAACAAAAAATTTAGTCAACGTGGTGGAATCACATCCAGGATTAGAAAGAAGGCAAGTGATTCTAATTAATTTATTTGAATTAATTATGAATTTCACTAATACGCATTTGTTAATATGTGAAATGTAGAACCAAAAAATGAGGAAGATCGATAATATTCTTACCAATCTAAGTCCATAAGCCTGTGTAAAATGTTGATGGAAAGGTTGCAGATGGATAAAACAGGTGAATAAAAAATAAGTGAATATGAATTATTTATTTAAATTTGAGTAGTAATGTAGTTATGATTATTCACTAATATGTTTCAAATAATCTAATACACATATGTTGAATGTTATGCATGGACTAATAGCAACAAAATTCAATGCCATCGTAAGAAAAAAATCATAGAAGATGCAAATGATGATCAATTGGTCCTTAAATCATATGGAGTGGTACTGGAAGTTAATAGAAGGGGTAAAGAATTTTATAATACGATGAGGGATATAGTGGAAAGAATGTACTGATGTAATTTTCACTTACAATACATAAACCAATCAAATGATTCGAAAGATATGATCATATGTAAACTATTAGAGGCATTCCTAGAAAAATGGTCAATGAGACCTATCAGACTTGCAATAGAAAAAGAATACAACAACAAAAAAATAATCATTGAAAAGGTAATATTCCTAAACATGTTTATATAGAAATAATTTGTTTGTATGACTACTACAAAGCATCGTTCCTTCAATAATTTTAATTTTTCTACATTATTTATATTTTCGATATCAAAATAAAAATTGATTAATGCAGCCATTTTACATTTCTAGGAAGATTACGAGAATACCAAAGGATAGGCGAGGTGATATGTGAAATGTTCCAGTAGGGGTGTCCAACAAAGTGTTCAAGGAGATGCTCAAAGGAAATAGACATAATTGCATCGCAAGAGGAGCCATATCAACAACAACGTGCTTCAAATGTATGAAATTGTTGTTTCTTAGGATTATGTAAATCTCATTAATTAATTCACATTAAATATTCATTTTCAATTGTTTTATTAATCTAGAAAAGAAAAAAAAATGGAACCCAATCAACAAACAAGACAAGAATATAGGGAAGAAAGGGATTGATAGCAATGTTTGTGAGTAGTTGTGATTTCCTTATAAAAATTTGTATATTTGATTTTTTTTCACTGCCAATCCTTGTATGCCTTCAAACAAGTGTTAACATATAAAGAAGAACCATTGGATGAATTCATTGAAACTGGGTTAAGCAAGGGTTGTGAGTATATGTTGGCGTATCAAAAATTGATTGTGAATTTTGTAAGTATCTATATTTTTACTTCTGTCATTTTATAATTAAAAAATCCTTTATATTAAATCTATGATTAACTAATGTGGTGGGGCATAAAACTTGCAGGAAACAAAATATGGATTGGAGCCAACAAAAGACTTGTTGATGGAAGGCATGAGACATGGTTTGAAATAATGTGTATCATTCATGACTCACTTATTACTATGCAAGTATTTCGCTTCTCAATTTACATTCATGTTTACTATATATTTTATTTCTCATTATTCTTGGCAATGTAGATACACTCGGTAAACCTTATTTTATGTTTGCAAATGGAATTTGAACTAGAATAGGACAATAATTAATCCAATCAACAAAACATTAAGAAAAATAACCCAAGTGATGCAATTGGCTCGAGCACCGACAAAAATTCCAAAGAAGAATGATGATCCATATTTAATTTTGATGTTAATGCAAGTTGTTGTAACTTGTTATATATTTTGAAATAATTATCTGTCAAAATCATACATTTTGTATAATAATGTACTGGACATATTGTCTGAATTGCAAAACAACAAGTTACCAATAAGTTTAACAATTACATGCATGTTGACATTTTGATTATTGTTATATCTATGTTGTGTTATTTTGAATGACAAAGGCATTGTTATTGATGTATAATAAATAAATATTTTTATTCAATCACATTCTTCAATGTTATTTCCAAATGTTACATGTGAAATGGTACATTGTTAATTAAATGCATGGATGATTAAATATTACAATTGATGTTTGCATCTATATATTTTGATTTCAAATAAATAATGTAATTAAAAATTTTCTATATAATATAAATATTTCATTACAATGTCAGTAGTTGTTGTTCAAATAATTATATGTGGTGCCTTTTATAACCAATGTTGCTATGGTGCCTCTACCCGAACACTAATAAAACTCACAAATGCAATCACTAAAATTGATATATTTGGTCGGAATGTCAGTAACCATTATTCGAAGAATCTTATTCGATGTGATTAGTAACATAAAAGGCATTGGTGTGTCACCATAATTAGGAGCATCGATGCTCATACCATTATTAGAAGCACCAGAGCGTCTGCCATTATTAGGATCAGAAGTGTGGTTATGTTAATTAAATGCACAATTGAATTTTAAAATAAAGATTTTACTTGTCAGACAGTGTCACTAGTGTGTATAATTAGTTTATATGCATTGGTGTGTATAATTAGTTTATACACATTGGTGTGTATAATTGGTTAATATGAACCGATGTGTATCATTGGTTAATACACACTGGTGCACTCATATCAAATGACCACATGGAAAAATCCATAAAATAATTTTTTACTTTGTGCACGATGTGACTAATCGCATTGATGTGTTTTTTGTGTCAAAATTGCTTATAATCAATACGATAACACAGGTACATTATGAAATTATGAAAAAATTGGTGCTCTTTATATTTGACTACACTGGTATAGATAAAGTATAGTGTACAGTACTGGTGTGTTTTGTTAGTGTTATCCCATACATAGTAGTTGGGATACCATTGTTCTGGATTAGTCCTGAGCATATTTTTGAGTCAGTCCTTTACTTCGAGATAAGTAGATGATGAGCTTCCAGTTGATAATCATAGTCATTCAGTGGATTTAGAGCATTCAGTTTGATTAGTTATATGTCATGACTAAGCCTCATGACCCCATATTTGATGACTGAGTTATCCATTTTCATGTCCCAAAGCAGAGTTTATGACAATGCCCATGATGTATAGCAGTGCCAATTTTTCAGTTTCTTTTAGATTGTTCATATTGGATGTATGTAGATGACCCGGGTGATATATGGATTTGTACATATGGATTTTGATTGTGATATGTTGTCTATTTTAGTAGTGGGACCTGGTTGATAACGGTTGTATATTGGTGATATTTTATTGGATGTTATTGGAATCTAAAACATAAGTAATCTAATTGTTATGTTCAAGAGATTCTTTTGTATATTCATTGGTCATGCCCTACTCTTATTATGGATTTGGTAATTTCCCTTTAGGGTCACATATTGCTATCCTTCGCACCATATTCATTGTCTCCATCCATTTGTTGTATTCCCTTATTTTCCTTAACCATGACTTATAACTTGACTAGTAACTTCTGGGATTCCCCCCACCTTCACCTCTATGTTGGAATAGGTATCCATGTTTAAATTGTGTCTCGGTGTTGGTTTGTGTGATTCTTATAATAGGGATTATCTTCCTCTAGGACTTGAACACATGTAGTCTTTACCAAAAGTGTCTTTAGACATTAAGGCATCAGAACTTAAATGCTTATTCTAAATGGAATCCTAGCCAACAAAAGAAAAGTGTTTTTTAACATTGTTGCAAATAAAATGTAAAGTCAACCAATTGCCAAGAGATGAGCACTCATCCTTTGTATGATGTGAGGTTTTTTCCCCAAAAGGAAATAGGGTGGTCACTCCATCGCACCTATGGATAGTGGCGGGAAATAGAGGTCATATTGAGTCATTATCTAAGGCCCTCCAGGCTATTCAGGGAACTTGCTCTTAGAGGATGGATAGTTAATTAAATAAAGTAAATTTCTTAAAAATATTTGATGTCCAGAAGATGAACACTCATTCATTGTATAATGTATGGATAATTTTCCCCTACATGGAAACAAGGTGAGACTAACTTGTGAGGGTTATATCTTTTTCATTTTTGGGAATCCCAGAAGGATTTCCATAGCACCTTCCTTTGGAGATTGACTAGTGTCTTATTGTTGTGAAAATTAATTATTTCAAAAAGGATGCTTTTCTAGAGTCTAGTGGATCATTCTCACTATTCCACCCATTTGTGAGACACTTCCCTTCCCTATTGTTCACCTAGTCTAGCTTATGTGTTTTGTGGATCCCCTTTTCCTTCAGCCTAGATGCTTATAGTTTGAAGTGTAAATTCTTTCCCATGGCCTTACCTTTTTTTATTCACCTTCACCTTGTTTAGAAAAATGGCCAAATCTATAAATGAGTATACACTGGAGATTCATATTTATAGCAGGTAATTACTTTGTTATAGATGTATTATTTATATATATTGTGCTTACAATCGCCATTAGAAGTCACTTGGACTTGATTCTTACTGATAACATAGATAATTGAGCATGATATATCCATTATGTACTTGCGGCATCATATTTTTTCATTTAGGTCATCTTTTTTTTATCATTCTTGACCTGGTCAACCTAGTTTGACCAAGTCAACAGCAGGGTTCGGGATGAGTTTTGGTCGATGATGGTGTATGATGATTATGTGTGGTCTATCAGTGCCCATTATACATATTCATGCTTAAGATGATGGCATATTATGATGGATGGTGTTATTTTCATGTTTATCAACATTTACAAGATTTATTATTATTATTATTATTCTGACATGGATGGGGCCTCTGATGTATATTTTTATGGACATATGGTGTATGAGTACTCATTCACAATGGATTTGGAAATTTTGAGTCCATTGAGAAACTCAATTTTCAGTTCCATGCACTTTCATTTGATGTATGGGACATTTTATCCGTTTGCAATAGTTTAGCCTCAATAAATTAAAATAAAATGCTTTTCAATTGATGGTTGGATCTCCTAGGGCGCCTCGTGGGAACATAGTGTGTATCCAGTTGATACCATATTTATATGGTGTCAATTCCATTTTGGAATAAGTTGACATCTAGGTTCAGTCAGTAGTGGAGTATGAGCATTTTTATCTTCCTGAGGCAGTATTTTGATGCATGAAAATAATGAAAATGGCTAATGAAGAAATAGATTTGGGAAATTGAGGCAAGGAAATAGAATGGAATTAGTTCGTGGAATATTGTTGGGGTCATTTTAATCCTCTGGTATCAACTTTTCTTGCCATGTCCATATTTCCTAGAATTTGTCGCTTGGTGGTCATTTTGATGTATTTTAAGGGGCACGACCTAGTGACTTTAGTCAATTTATGTTTTGATTAGTGACTATACTTTATGATTGTACAATGGGGCCATGCTAGAGAAGGACTTGCATCACCTACTAGCGCCCACCATGTGCTATGTTATATTTTATTCATTTTTTATGCGATGCACCCCTCCTTAGGCGTCTTAGTGGGTGCTTGCCCTCTATTAGTGAGTTGATCCATGTACTTGTTATCTGAATAATCTTAGTATTTGATTAGAATGTGTGTATCTTATGATATTATCCCTTGATATTTTTGGATCTAGGTATTTTGCACCAGAGAGAACTATATATTGAGATACTCTCTCATTGTAAAAGGGACTTTTAGCTCTTAGAATATTGGAATGCAAGATTTTTTTGGAAAATATCTTGAAATATTTGTGAATTTTCTTGCTCATGATTATAATGCCTCTTTCTTAGACATTATAGTGGGTCTTTTATGCATTTTATATCTATTTTGTGGAGGTCGTAGTGATCTTTTGCAGGGCAACGACTTGCTTGGAGGAGATTGTGAAGGCGTCTTGCATCATTTTTTGGGAAAATAATTTAATCTTTGAGGGAGGGAAAATTTATCTCATGTATTGATTTTTTCTCTTTCATATTAATGTCATAGTTATTCTCTATTTGTGAATCGAATCTCACTTTCAGTAGTTCAGATTGGTAGGTGGATTGGGCACATTACCTCTTTGGAGTAGCATGATTTTACACTGAAGCTATTAAATCTTGATTGGAATCATAACTAAGTGGAAGGATCATCAAAAATTGAGGAAACCACAAGTATTTTCAGATACGATATACAAGGTTAGTATTATTTTCCATATTTTTATCCAATTGTCACTTAAAACCCTTATTTTCTAGATCTGATAGATCATGTAATTATTTGATGACGACCATCAAAACCCACTTAGGAATAAATATTTAAACCCTATATCTAAAATTTTGCATTAATCCGACTCCATTTACCCTTGGATCTTGCACTAGTATTCTCTAGGTGGAGCGCCCTCCTTGGGCTTTTGGTCAATCCTTCAGATCTATTAGTTAGGTATCTTGAACTCGCTTCAAATCACCAGATATAATCTTAAAGCATCCATATCTATCCATTCACATCCATATCCACTCCTTTTGGGTCCACTTTTTCCATAATTACATAAAATATAAATTGATCTAATTAGGGTTTTTATCATTTGGACTAAATCTACCTAGATCTACATTATTAAAATCCTTGTGGTACATTTCATTGTAAGTTGGGTAATTTTCCTTTTCATTAATCCTCCCCAACTTTATCCTAACCACACCTACCACATTAGTTTCTTGGATCCAGATCTACTTACTCATTGTTCACCTTACATGCCATTTATATATCCTTCAAAGTGTCTTGACTAGGTTTTCTAGTAGGGTCTTCCCCTTGGTCATTCTACGGATTGATCTAAAGTGACAAGAGCTCATCCTATGTTACAAATATCTTTCATTAGTAGTGGATGAGGACCTTGCAGTTTCACTGATTAGCTACCTTACTTCTATTTTCTCAGATAGGATACCTTTAGTAGGTAGCTACACTTTGTGTGATAATAGTTAGAAAACGCGTCGGTGCATTTAGTTTCAAAAAAATGCACCGATAAAAAAAAAATCCAACCCTCAAGTTTTTCTTGTTATAATATTTATCTGTTACTACCTCCGTTAAAACATATGCTACCATGGTGGATATTGTAGTGGATGTTTTTTTTAAATTTTTTTTTCCAATATTGTAACGCTAAAAGCCTCCGCTATAACCTCCAATGCAAGGGATTTTCATTGTAGTGTACTTGAATTTTGGGATAGGGATTTGTAATGGAAATAACAGTAGAATGGTGACTACTTTTCAGTTGATTAGGTATCTTTGATTGTTGGTTTATCTTGCACAGGGATTTCTCAATTTTTTTGGAGGCTCTAACATGTGTAAAATGAATGGGGAAAATTGTTATAGATATTGACATGGAGGGGATATCGTCACTCATGGCCAAGGATCCAGGAATTTAATTTCCATTTATGACTACCATAGGGTGACATTGGTGATTTTTCATCTAAGTTAGAGAGACACTTGGAGGCATATCATTGGGTATCCATATATGAGTTGGAAATCCCCACTTTTAGCCTCATGTCATCGGCATGTAGTTTCCTTAAGATTATATCCAAGTTTCCATTTCAATTCCATAGAATATTCCTTTCAAATTAGAATCTTGCGAGGTGACCTAGACTATTGAAATGGGGGTACATTCACATGTGATTCATTGATGTAGGAATTCCTCCTTCCAAGATTCACTCACATGTTTTTTTGTGAACAACCTAGATTGATTGCCTGAACCTACCTAGTGTAATCCTATCCATCTACGATAATGCCACTCATGCAAAACCTCATTCACTTATCTGATTGTATGAACATTCTATATCTCACAGTGATGACCTACTTGGTCTAATATTAATCATTCACAACAAGGTCCCCCATGTTATACCTCAATCATATATGGATACATGAACAATCATGAATCGTCCACCTCATTGTGCCAATGTAATCTTAGTTGTTCATGGCATAATAATAATGTTATACCCCTATAAATTGTTGTTGCATGAACGAACCAGATCTAGCCATCTCCTTTTATCGATGTAATTTAGGCCATTCATAGAATGACTTCCCATGATAATCCTCACTCATGTTTTATTGGTGAATGAAAAAAATTGAAGTATTTGGTTTGCTTGATATGATCTAGGTTGTCCGCAACAAGACACTACATGTTATCACATCGTTAATTGATTTTTTTTAATGATATAGATTCATTCATATGATCATTATGACATGATACTAACCAATGGTGCTCTGAACTTCATATTTATCTTGTTGTTATTCTTCTTTGTGTGATTGGATTTGTACTGTGGATCTCCTAGGGAAGGGTGATCTAATTAGTTATTCAATCATGTTGTATACAAGTAGGAGTCAATTCTCTACAATATTGTTCAAAGGAATAACACAAATGTCAAAAGTTAAATGATCCATAATAAAGGTCCATTTATCATCCTCCAAAATCCTCCAATTCTCCAATGCTACCTCCTAATCCATGTGATCCTCCAAGTCCAACACACCTCCATGAACACTCCTCAGCCAAAGCATACTCAAGTTAATAAAGAGATGCTATGTATGAAACCATGTGTTCCCATGCTGTATAGGGCACAGATCCCTTCCTCCCATTCTAGGAACAAATTCCTCAATGTGTACCTCATGAAGAATGTAACCATGCCACATAGGCCTCCCACCTCCTAGGGAATTCCACCACATAAGCTTCAAGTCAAGTTTTAGTAATCCATGAGTAATATATCTCCATTTTGTATGTTTCTTATAATACAATAAAGAGTATTCAACACAACATGCACTCTATATCACATATAGTATCCCAAGCATGGTGTATACACTTTCAAAGTAACCCCAAAATATAAAACTCCATCTTCATGAAAATATTGTCTTTAAAAGCACCCATCTTCTCCTTTTGCAACTAAACTAAATCTACCATTTGCAAATATAAAATTGGTGCAATTTGATAATTATTCATTGCATTCTGTAACGAGATTGTGTCCTAAATATTACTCTTTACCATCAAGGAATCACACCTCACCTTCTCAAAACCACTAGAATGATCATAAATAGAATTATCTAATGAAATATTGTTAGTGTATCTCCTAGGAAATATAATCTCCCTCATCAATCATATGCTTTCTTATGCATTCTCTACCGCATCCTACAATATTTGGGTAATCCATATCAACCACCTGTGATGCGAAGTAGAGCCTAACAATGCATCCCTTCATAATATATCCTTGTACACACTTGGATTCAACTATCCTATAACCTATAAATTATATTTTGGAACATTAATCTCCTCACTCCATTCAATAACTAAAGGAGATAATTGTGATATGTAGTACCACACATCATCATCAATTTAAATCTTAGTTTTCCAAAATATTTGATTTAGTTTGGATGTAGATCCTGTAAGCTTTACAAGACTCATTGTATAAAAAAAATACTATCATGGAATCTCAAACCTACAAACAACATGAACAACCTATGAATGTGAAGGAACATAACTCCATTCCATCAACACCTTTCCAAACACTAGCATCATTCATATCAACTCCATAGAAAAGAAACTTCAAACACCGTATCATGATTTTCTCAGGAATTCTTGTAAATATGATCACATATAAATACAAGACCAATATGAGAGGCTCCTATCTATGAAAATCACAAAGGTAATAATCTACAAAATTCTCATCCATCCTCAAACACCACAATTATAGTGCAGACCACAACCCATATAGAACCTCCAATAAACTATAAACATGGGTATAATATTGACCATGCACCTCAAAACCTTACACAATTGAATCAAAACCCTCAATATGTTGAAATTCCTCTTTCTAATAGAATACTATAGTAAATGGAACAAGAATCTCATCAAGGTCAACTCTCTCTTTTTGAAAGAATCCAACAACCATAGATACTCCCATCAATTGTAATATTGATGTTGTATAACACATGGAATCAACCACTAATTTCTCCATATATATCATTATAATATCCCATATTGGAATATTCAACAATACTGAGAACGGAGGGTGAATTAGTATTGAGCACATTTTACCACTTTTAACATCTAATATTAACCATTAACAATATCATTCACCATCGCATAAAAATCATACACATTGCACAAGAGATTTAACAAGGAAACCCAGATCGGAGAAAACCATAAAAGTTGTTGTTTATAATATGAATATTACATTCAATGTGTATACTAGCACCAACTAGAGGCAAGCTCCAACTCTCTGATTTACTAGCATCAACTAGAAGCAGAATCCAATGCCCTACTTCATCAGGTCCAACTGAAATGAGGCTACAATCCTCTAAGGTCACAGGCTCCAACCTTAAGATAGGATTACAATCCTTGGTGAGAAACAACTCACAATTTTGAGGCACCAACCTGAAGGAGACTACAATATCCTATCCTTCCCACCTCTTGTCGCTATGATATGAACATAAGAAAATTTTTGTAATGATCATTGTATCACTGTCTCTAACAACATGTACATGTGTATGTGTCCCTATACCTATATCATTTTCCATGTTCTTGTTGTAAATTTACTTAAAACCCAATATTGAGTTACACAGTATGTATATATATATATATATATATATATATATATATTACTGACAACCATAAATGAGTTACTTCACAAATATTACAACAAAAAATAAATACTAAGAAAAATAGAACAACAATCACATCAATAGAGAAACCAATATTTTTGGGTATGAAAACCTCAAAAGAAACCAAGATGGGAAAAGTGGCACAAAAGTATGAGAATATATTTTTATTAGAAATATATAGAATAGTACAATCCAGAAATCGATTTTACCCAACTTGGAAAAATCATACAACCGAAACTCACTCAAAAACCCCAGCAAAATTGTACGACCTTTGCATCATCCCTATGTCAGTGTGTACGACCCTGTGTCATCATGTACAACCCTTTGCTTTAGCATATGGCCCATGTTTCAATGTGTACAACCTCCTACGTTAGCGATGTATGGCCCCTATGTAATATCATATGACCTCCTACATCAACTTGTACGTCCACTATGTGATTTTCCTAAGCTTCTTCGTCGATCTCCATAAAATTTCCTTCAGTCTCACTCTTTACAAAATTCTCCTCCAAACATTCTCTCTCACTCTCCGGTTGAAAATCTATGAGCAAGAAATCTCTCTCTTTGACAATGAATGTGCCAATGCAACTGTGTTGTGTGTCCTCTCCACCAAATCAATCTCCTTTTAACTCAATGTCCAAGAAAAAACCTTAACTCTCACAATGGATCAATGGATGAGATCCTCCAATGGAAATTAGCCCCAGTCTTAGTACAGTTGAACTCACAAGAAATTGCTAGAAGACATGCAAAGATCCACTCAAAAATGGAGACTAAAATTGGTGCATAACACTAACTTGCATTGCACAACTGTACATCATAAAACCTTATAAAATAATAGGTTGTATAAATATATAATTACATAATAGATTAGAATTCCTAAGGAGGCAAGTTGAATCCTCACAATAACAGGCTTACTTTAAATGTTAAAAATCCCCCTAGGTGCATAAAACACTTTCCAAATCAGTCCAGGAAGGTCACTAATTATATGAATGATATATGTCAATTTATAAGTGATGGAAATTCAATATACTCATGCTTTCAAGAGAGAAAAAGGAGGTTGAGTTGTGCAAAAACAAGGTAGTTTCTATGTGACTAGTTTCACCTTTTTACCTTAAAGTTGTTGAAAAGCAGCCTAAGTCTGGATAAGGAAGGAAAGCACACTTACTAAAATGGAAAGTCTATATATTTGGAATAAATTTATGCATAATTTGTGAAGGGCTCTTCTGGATGCAGTTTTGGAAATTTTTTACCAAGTGGTGTTGAGTGGATGCCAACCATAACTAGTCTAGAACCTAGGAAATTAACCATAAAGATTAATAAATGTATTCTAAGTATGTGAATGGGTTTTTTATTATTCTAACACCCATCCCCAATCATTATTTATGTAAAATATCAGAAATATATCAGATATATAGGGCCTAAAAACAAGGATTTGTCACCCTTTACATACTACCTGTCCATAAAAACAAGGAAAGAGACAAAACCATAAGGGGAAAATCCTCCCTCAAAACATGGACATGAATTTTTTTTGTGAAATATTGTCTTCAATCAGCCTTCACCATGTGATAATTTATCCCAAGCAGTGATTTTAGATTTTTGAAAGTCTTCTTAGAGAATTCCTTAGTGAAGATGTTTGCTACTTACTTAGATGATGCGCAATAGTGGAGAGTAATGATCTCATCCTGCACAAGTCCTGTGATGTAGTGTATGTGGATATCTATGTGTTTGGTTCACTTCCTCTGTATAGGATCATTTCATATTTGAATAGAACTTTTATTTTCACAAAATATGACCGTGGAAGTGCCAGACTCAATCTCAAGCTCTCCAAGTATGCCTTTCAAGCATACACATTGAGTAGCTGCATTTATAGCTCCTCTATATTCTGCCTATGTAGAATAAAGTGAAATGGCACTTTTATATTTAATTGACCATCCAATTGGTCCATATACAAGCATAAAAACATATGCATAAATTTATTTTATATTAGTGTTATTACCATCTCAATCAGAGTCAGTAAAACCAACTAACTCTAGGTCATATTTTGCAACATAGTGAATCCCATGTGCCTTTGTTCCTTGCACAAAGTGAAAGATTATCTTTTCTTACCTCAAATGGATATCATGTGGCTTATCCATATTTCTATATTCCACACTCACAACATAATATATATCAGTTCGAGTATGAGTCAAATAGAGAAGACAACCAACTAGTTGTATGTACATAGTATTGTTCACTAAAGAAGCTTAACTCTTCAGAGGAAAGGATTATTGCTTGGATTGAAATATTTCATGTTGAGCCTATTTAGTAGGTCTGAAGTATATTTGGACTGATTTACTTTGATTCCAAAGGCTGATTGAGAAATCTCAAGCCCCAAGAATTGGCTTAACAATCCCAAATCAGTCATGGAGAAGGCATGGTTCAAAGCATCCTTCAAGGAGGAAATTTATTTCATGGAACTTCCTATAATCAAAAGGTAATAAAAATAAAATAAAATAATAATGATCAGAACCATGTATCATATTCAAATATATGTTTGGATCAAACTTGCATCTATAAAAGTTTCGTGATAGCAAAAATCCATCAATCTTGGCATACCAAGCTCTGGGAGCTTGTTTTAGACCATATAGTGATTTATTCACCCTACACACAAGATATGGATTAGTAACAATTTTTTTTTTTGTTCACATATATATTTCTTCTTTGATATCTCCATGTATAAAGGAACTTTTCACATCCATTTTGATGTACCTCCCATTTCTTGGAAGCTGCAATGGCCAAAACTAGTCTTATAGAATCCAGTTTGACACTGGTGAAAAGGCCTCATTGTAGTCAATGCCTTTGAATTTGGAGAATCCCTTGGCCACTAACCTTACCTTATATTTTATAGGAGATCCATCAACAACAAATTTTGTCTTGAATACCCATTTGCACTTCACTATCTTTCTACCTGGTGGGAGATTGACTAGTTCACATGTCTCATTCTTCTAGAGTGAATGATATTCTTCTTTCATGTATGTTTTCCATATTGTATATTATAAATCTTCTTAATATGTTTGTGGATCATATTCAATAATCATATAACCCTTCTCGGCAAAGCATGGTTCTTTGACAGAAAGGGCACTCTCGAATTGAGATCTAGTTCTTCTAGGATCACTAGGATTCCCAGCTATTTCCCCATCTTCTTGAATAGTCTTTGCTTCCCACTTTGGTCTTGTAGGGGTGTTAGGATTTTAAATTAAATATTAATTATTATAAATATAATAATCAGAAAACTTATTATAGTTTTCACTTACAGTCAGAGGTGGTAGAGGTGAAGAGAATTATCCAATTTATGTTGCTGGCATAGGTTATTCTTCAAATTGAACACTCCTTTCAATGAAGGATTTTTTATTGCTCATGTTGATCAGCTTGTACCCTTTTTAATATTCTAAATACACAAAAAATATGCATTCTTGACTTTTGGGTTCCAGATCCTTTCTATTTTCAGGTGGAATTCTATCCCAAGCTTTAGAGTAAAAAATCCTGAAGTGTGACACATCAGGATTGTGTCCACTCCAATATTAGAAAGGAGTGATTCCATCCAAGGATTTGTGAGGAACCCTATTCTTTATATAGGCTGAAGAGTGTTGGGTAAAATTATCACTAGTTAATTTACCTTCAATTAATTGTCAACCAGGGTACATATACTTCGAGCTACTACACCATATGTGCGGGCAAAGTGGTTTCAATTGCTCATGCTGACAGTAATTTAGTCTACTCATAGACAAGAAACAAAATGCAATTGATGGAACTATTACTGTATTGAATGATCAATGTTAAGAACTGTCCTAATAAAAGGAAATCAACTTACCAACCTCTATCCTACTGTCTATAATGCTGTCAAATTCAATGTAACTTACCACAGCCTTAAGCTACAGCAATATTTCAAAGCAATTAACAATATATATTAATCTACAGCAATTATGATCTACTCTGCCAAGAAAAGAACTTAATAAATAAAACCTAGTTTAATGGACTGTGAGACTGGTGCTCAAACCTAAGAAACAATGCTGTAAACTATGACTCTTTTCCTAATTCCATTTAACCTCAAAAAGCATGAATCCAACTCCTATCTAACCAATTCAAAATATTGTTTTGGAAAGCCCTAAATACTCTGTAAGTTAAAGTCTTTAAACCCTCTGCTACTGCAAGTTCTCTTTTTAAAATTCACACAATACAATTTGAAATTACCCTATAGTCTTGCAAACTTGATAATCAAAAGGATTCTAAACAAATATTGGGGCTATGTACTGATTAATGTCACACTGGCAATAAAAGGAATATGAAATCCAGTCTATGTCTAATCCTTCATTAAATCGATCTTACAGCAAACCAAATCAAAGTCAGTAAACAGTTTTGCAAATTCCAGAACCCTGAACAAGAAATCGTAACTATCAATGAACAATATCACGCTGAAACCAAAAAGGATTAAAATACAAAGCCACTCTTACTAGCTACTGAATCGATTTTACGGCTAGACTGAAGGCATGTGATATTAATTTGTCTTCTGCAACATAAATCTCATTCTGAAGCACAAGTAAACAAAACCATTACCATTCCATTATAAAACAGTGCCAAAATATATAAACTTCACTCTACTTACAGAAATCCAAACAACACTTAAGTACAAAGGATCGGTGTTGAAGGTGGGCCCTGCCCTCAACGCCTGCCAGTCTTAAATTAGAGTTTTAAAGAAGATAAACACTGGGTCGATTAATGAAAATAGAGTTTTACAGTCTCCTCCTTGTATCCATCCTTCTCGGGATTTATTTATACATGGATAGATAGGCAAGATCCATTCCAAATATCTGAAATTCGTGCAACTACCCAGAAAACGGCCAACACCAAATCTGGCAAAACCACGTCTGTTCCGGAAAGGATTTCTCCACATTCGTTTAGAAATTCTGAAAATTTCCCATGGTTAGGGGTAAATGGGGCCATTTGTGAAGTGGGTTTCGAACCGTTTTGAGCAATTCTCAACCGATTGTTCAAAAATTGAGCCTGAAATCGGGTTCTTGATCAAGGACGGGAATGCCACTTTGAGCAAATGACATCCTCAGAACAGCACTGGATAATCTTCATAAGCATCTGAAAGGTGATGTGAATCCAAGAGAAACATCTCCACTGTGGACAGAATCCTCCAAATCGATGGTTCAACATATCTTCTGAGCGCCGATACCACTACATGGAAGAAACAAAGACTCATTAGTTGACCAAGTATTTAAATGGAAACTTAAAGGTTGCATTATACACATAAAAACAAAACAAAGTAATGAATAAGCAATTAAAAAGTCACTTACCAAAACCTAGCAATGTTGATCTTCAAAAAGGCATAATAATGTACAAAACAACACTAAATAAGGCTGACTACAACTTGATCTCATGTGACTTGAAACTAGAAATATGATGCTGAATAGTCAAAATAGGAAGCCAACAAAGAGTTAATTGCTTCAAGCCAAAACTTTGGTGGCAAGGTTTTAGACTCCATCATGCAAGTAGCCATCTCTTTGAGAGATCTATTATTCCTTTTAGCAACACCATTCTACTGAGGTGTGTAAGAAATAGAGTGTTGCATATGGATACCTGCATCTTCACAAAAGTGTATGAATTCATACTTGACATATTCATCACCATTATCAGATCCGAGGACCTTGATATTTCTTCCAACTAGTTCTATACTAGGGATTTAAAACCCTTGAAGAGGTCAAAAAATTCTGACTTGTGCTTAAGGAAGAAGACCCAACAATATCTGGAAAAGTCATCAATGAAGGTTAGGAAAAATTTGGCTTGAATCATTGACATATGAGGGAAAGCACCATCTATATCACTATTAATAATATCAAGAGGTGTAGAGGTTCGCTCATGACCGGCTCTCTCAGCTCTGGGTGTTTTCCTAGGATGCATCATTGACAGACTCCTTTAGAAAACTTGATTTTGGGAAAACCTATGACCATGCATTTGTCACACAAATCAGATAGGTACTTGTAGTTTAGATGGCCAAAATTTTCATGACATAGCTTGCTAGCTTCATTAGCATTATTGAGGAGAGAAGAGGGGTTTGAGAAGGGCATGAAGTGTGAGAACTTGTACACTTTGGAGCTATGATCAAAAAAACCTTTTTCTATGACTCTACAATTCGAAATCTCATTGATTTCAACATCATTGGGAGTGAAGACAAACTTCTTAGGATACCTAGTGTGGGTCATATGATATACTAACAAGAGGTTGGAAGAAATACTTGGGACATGCAGAACATTATTGAATTAACCATGGTCAAGATCTATTCCACCCTTCCCTTTAATTTCAGTTTCATAATCATTTCCCAATACAATATTAGGACCAATTCAAGTATCAAGAGAGGAGAAGGCATCCCTTATCGAAACCATGTGTCTTGAAGCTCCAGAATCTATGATAAAGGAAGGAGATACTACAGTGCTAGCAAACAGGGCATGAACTCTATCATTGTCTTCAAAATTTGATGCTCCCCCCTTCTTATTTGCACCTTCAGGAAGATATATGTTGTGCTTTTCAAGGAGATGAGTTAACATGTCAATTTGTTTCTTCATGCAAAAGTTCTTTTGATGGAATATGTTACCACAATATGTGCACTTACTCATTTCAAATTTACCTTTCTTCTTCTGGGAATTCTTCTTGGAGATTGAAGACTCCTCACAAGACTTGGAATTGTATTTCTTTTGATCAAGAGGCTTCTTTGGATTAGCCTTCTTCTTACCTTTGGAATCCATCTTTGAATCTCCAACAACCAAAGCTTTGTCTTTGGAAGGTTTAATGGTGCCCATAATTACTAACTTATCTTGCTCCTGGGTCAAGGATTCCATGAAATATACAAGTTAAGGCTTCTTCCAATTTTGAACTGTTAACTTGGTGGCATGGAAGGTCGATACAAACATAGAATAGTTAGGTCCAAGATTTGAAAGTATGGCAAAGACTAGTTGTCCATCTTTATTTTCAATACCACATTGCTTTAGCTGAAGAACAAGAGATTGAAACTTAGAGAATTAATAGACTTGTAAGGACTCAAAGTTGCTTCAACTTAGTGAGATAATATCCGATTCTCCAGTTGATGTCCCCACGTTTCATCTATCTTTCGAAATAAGGTTTGCAGTTTCTCCCATACTTAATTTGGCGATGTCATGAATCCATCTAGATGGAAAAGGTCTCATGCCTCTTGCTATGTCACTTTATATTCTCTATTTTTGCATTAGGATCAACCTTTGTTTACATGGGCACTCTAAAGAGGCATTTTCTCCTCATCAGAATCTCCATTTGTGCCTTCAAATTGAAGTAGTTGAATAAAGTCAAGATGATATGGTGAGATTGATCCATTTATTCAGCAACTGCATCCTGAGGTAGAGTGGATGCACTCCTTGTGAGAGTGATGATCGATCCTACAATATAAATAAAGGAGAGAACAATTGAGCTAAAGAGGCTCTAATACCATGTGGAAATTAAGCCCAATCTTAGTACAATTGAACTCACAAGAAATTGCTTGAAGACATGCAAAGATCCACTCAAAATTGGAGATTGAAATTGGTGCATAATAGTAACTTGCATTGAATAAGTGTACATTATACAACCTTACAAAATAATAGGCTTTCCAAATATAATTACATCAGGTATTTGAATGCATAAGAAGGAAAGTTGAATCCTCACAATAATAAGCTTACTAAAAGTAAAAGTTCTCCCTAGGTGCATACAACACTTTCCAAATAAGTCCAGGAAGGTAAATAATTAGCTAAAAGATGTATGTCAGATGATAAGTGATGGAAATTAAATATACTCATGCTTACAAGAGAGAAAAAGAAGGAGAATGAGTTGTGCAAAAACAAGGCAGTTTCCATGTGACTAGTTTTCACCCTTTTACCTTAAAGTTGTTGAAAAGCAGTCTAAGTCTAGGTAAGGAAGGAAAACACACTTACTAAACTAGGAATTCTATATAGTTTGTAGAATATTATCCAGAATCTATGAAGGGCTCTCCTGGATGTAGTGTTGGCAAGTTTTGACCTAGTGGTGCAAGTACATGCCAACTAGCTAGTCTAGGACCTGGGAAATTAACCATCAAGATTAATAAATGTATCCTAAGTATGGGAATGGGTTTTTGATGATTATAACGTCTCTGGTGAGATCAATGGACAATATTAGATTATCCGCCGCTTAAATTATTTTTCACTTTAACTATATAAAAGTACCTCAATTAATTCAAATTAAAATTAGATCACATAATGCACTTTTCCTAAGTATAAACTTTGGATAAAGTAAGTGATCAATATGGATTATTATTTTATGTATTCTATCAAGAAAGTACACATGAAAATGATATAATACCTTCATTGTTTCCACTTTTTAACACTCCATCTCAACGAGGAAGGGATTCGGTAGCAACCCCAACTTATCTTTGAACTTCACAAAACTATGTCTGCAAATTGCCTTGGTGAATATGTTCGCCACCTGCTCATCTATCTGAATGTACCCCAAATGAATGGTTCCTTTCTGTACACAGTATCTTAGTAAGTGATATTGGATGTATATGTTCTTTCTTTTGTCATGAAACACTAGATTCTCAAATATCATGATGCCACTATGATTGTCACAACGAATCACCATAGCCTCTAAATCACACTCGAATAACCTTGAAAGAAAATTTATTAGCCACATCCCTTCACATGCATCCAAAATGGCTGCCATGTACTCATCATCTGTCAAGATAAATGCAACTAACTTCTGATTCCTACTGAACCAATAGACAGCCCCTGACCCAATGCTGAAGAAACAACCTAAAGTGCTCTTCCAATCTTCGACACATCCTACCCAGTCAACATCTGTGAAGTTTGGTAACTATATACTTCCACTATGCTCATAAACCAATCCATACTCTAATGTGCCTCTAATTTAGTGAAGTACCTGCTTCATAGATGTCCATTGTACTCTCTGAGGGTCCACCATGAACTGAATCAAAGAGTTTACTGCAAAGATAATGACTAGTCGTGTGTTGACCAGATACATGAGTGACGCGATAAGTTGGCGATACATAGTAGGATAAAACTACTATGAACTCGATGCATCGATATTCCTCTAGTTGGCAACTAGAGGCATGTGCATGGATCTACATTCCTCCATCTTGAATCTCATAAAGATATCTACTGCATACTTCCCCTCACTAATGAAGAAGCACCCATCTCTCTTCCAAACCTACAGACCTAGGAAGTAATGCGTCAACCCAAGGTAGTTCAAATCAAACTCAACTACAAGGTTGGAATTGCAGTCGTCAATCAACCTCTCATCTCTTGTAAGAAAGAGATCATCTACATACAAAACCAGTATGATAGGTACCTCACTTGAAAAGAATTACTGGTTGTGGTCATCCTCACTCCGCTGGAATCTCATCTCCCATAGATAGATATCAATCCTCGAGTACCATGCCCAAGGTTCCTACTTGAGCCCATAAAGATATTTTTTCAACCTGTATACATGAAACTCCCTGCTCTTCACCTATAACCCCTCAAGATTCTTAATGAATAACTCCTCCTCTATAAATACATTGAGGAAGATAGTTTTCACATCCATCTAATGAACACACCAACCCATATCTACTTATAACAAGAGAATATCCCAAATAGAAGAGTATATGGCGATAGGGGTGAAGGTTTCCTCATATTCAATACTGTCCTTCTATGAATACCCCTTTTCCAAGAAGTGTTCCTTGTACATATCCACGCTTCCATCTACTACATGCTTTACCTTATAGATCCACCTATTTTCCTTCATGCCTTGACACAACCTTCCACACCTGATTTTTCATAATGGATTCATACTCCTCAACCATAGCCTCTAATTTCCACACATCATGTTGTGCAACCTCCTTGAAACTAGAAGGATCGAATTTAATCAACTCTGTCATCAGTTCCATATAGATAAGTTTATCTGGTGGTTTTCTCCACCTCATGGAGCTCTGTGGAAGAGTCACCTACCAGAATCATTAATTGTGGACCTGAACCACTTAGGACGTGGCCTAGTGTCTACATGTTGCAGCTGCTGGATATCCTCCTCTTGTTGCAGCTCATTCTCCAAGTCAATGACCAAAGTATCCCATCCACTTGAATCCCTCTAACTATCAGAACATTTTCCCTGTGTCTATACATGTACCTATACTTATGGCTCCTCTAATTTTTATCCTAAGTCCTTCGTTCGCTGCTCCTGAGATGGTAATTCCATAGATCTTCATAAGTCTATATACTCATCAAAGTGGGTATCCTTGTTGACAATTATCCTCTTACAAGCTGGAATATATACCCTATATGCGTTAGAAGTCTTGTTGTAACCAACTAGTAGGCCTTCTCATCAAAAGGGTCCAACTTCTTCCTAGTGTCGGCATGGATGTGACAATTAGGGGTGATTTTAAGAACACCCCCAAAATTTATATGTATAATAAATGGGTAAATCTCCATAATATATAGGAAAAAATGAAGGCTATTCTATCAATATATATATATATATATATATGTTGGCTAATATTTTATTATATTATAGAATATTGTAAAATCTTGGCAAATATTTCACCGAATTATAAAGTATTGTAAAAACTTGGCAAATCTTACATGAAATTATAAAATATTGTAATGTGTTGGTAATCTTTTGCTAGGAATACTCAACTTTTGATTGCATATTACTAATATAGTGCAATAGAAGAGCATATACCATAGCTCGAATATCTCAAATCTTAGACCCTAAAATGAACAAATGAATGAATGAGGAGAGGAGGTATTTATTTATACATTTTACAAGCAGTATTTGGTCACTCATAACTATAGGTGTTGGTGAAACATAACTACACTAACTAGATTCAGGGAAAGCGAGGATTCCACTTTTTATCTCATCCATTAATGGTCCAATGGAAATGTGGGGATCCAAATCTTGACATATCGATAAATTCATAGAATTGAACACTCTACACTATGGAATGATTATGGCACCCACAAACCATTATTAAAACGTGGAGTATTATAGAGACCCACAACCTTAATATAGTGTATGAATCCCCAGTTAGCTTATTTTCCAAATCTCTGATTTTTAGGCTACCCTTTAAGGAAAAAATAACCTTCTTATTTGTTCATAGATACACATGCCACTTTTTCCTTTCTTTTGTTGACAATTAAAATATGAATTATGTCAATTGATTTATAATTTTTAGAGTTAGTTAGAAACTTGCAATGGTTATTAGAAATAAGAAAATACACTAACAAGAATATAAATCAAATTAATGCATCATCACACATATCATTAGAGATACAATGTTAAATACTACTCTTTCTTAGATAAATTAAGGAGGTGTTTGTATCCATGTCCTTGAAATTTTTGAAAGCATGCAAAATGTGGTAAAATTGTTGTATCACCCTCAATGAATGCAAAAGACTAGATATAAAATACCATACTTTCTACATCTCCAGTCAAACATGTGTTGTACATATTCTATGCAATTATGATGGAAATGAAGTATTGTGTTCCAATTAAATCATATATTTATCATACATAACTAGATCTATTTCTATATGATGATAGTAAGTACACATCAAACAAATCACCAATTTTTTTAACTACTGAATGACCCTTACAAAAAACAAAATATGGTAAAACAAGTACTGAACCCAACAAATTTAGGTCACAGATAAAATTGATGAACTTTGAAATACAATTAAAAAAATATACCAAACACAAAACTATTAATACAAATAAAATAATCTACAAGTACGCTTTGGACAACTCTAAAAGAAGACAACCAAAATAATGACCATTCCACTACAACCCGTCATTATAATCAGAGTGGATTCATTTATATTACAAACATCCCAAACATCAACAATAGCAGACATAAAATATGAATATATAAACTCTCATTAACGCCTTAGATCGAGTAATAATTGCAAAGCAATATCCTAATAAAAACACATTTTAAACAATTGGGTTAAATTCAGTTTGAATATATAAAAACCATGTGGCATCTCTCCATCAAGAGTAGAATCCACTAACAACATATAAATGACAGTCGATAGTTTAAACATGACAAGGAATAAAATAAATCATATCTTTTGAGCTCTATAACACTTTCATTGAACCAATACTCTTAGGATAGAATAAAACCCTCATAACACTGAATGAGACCTAAGAATCAAAAGTGCCCTAGAAATCAACAAGCCTTAAAAAGGATCCATGATAAAAAAACATGATAAAATATAAATTTACAATATAATAATATATTTTAACTGTGGATAAAAAACATACAAATTATGATTAAAAGCATACCATGTTAATTATTACATGAAAAGCATGATCTGAGTTTGTATTCTCTAATAAATTGCATGTGTGGCAACAAGGCTTGAGATTTCGGCAATGAAGATGTTATGCAAAGATTAAAATGTCAAGAAAACTAAGAATGCAAAGTGGAATCACATCAACCAGAACCTTCACCTTATAAGTGCAATCTGATGTGGGTGAACCATGAATCACTGTAGCCTTTAAATAGAAAATAATAGCCCTTGATTTTCCATCCTAACACTAGAAATCAAGGGCTGAAATAAGGTATCACGTGAAATTGACTAAAACTATAGGAAAATGAAACCATATTCCTAAATAACAAGGGAAATGGAGAGTGAAATAACCCTTGGGAGCCTCCATTACTGAAAATTGGGGGCGAAAGAGTGATTTCACTAGATTTTTTCTAGGAATTTGGGGTGAAAGATAGATTGGAGGGAGATTTCCCTAGGGAGAAAAATATTTCTTTTCATTTTCCTAATTAATATACATGAGGCTATTCATTTTGGATTTATTTTTTTTCTAATAAATATTGGGCGAATATATTTTAGCTTAAAAAACCCTTTCCATATAAGAAAATAGCCCACTAATTTTTTGTAACCCCCTATATATCCCATGGGTTATATATAGCCCCTAAAATTATCCATGGTGGCAATTGAAAACACTCCCAAATATGTGTAGATGACTCACATATGGCCTAGTTCCTTTGAAGACCTCTTCTAGTGTCTTCCTCCCCAAATATGTGTGGGGACACCAATTGTGAATGTAGACTGTGGTCCTATATGTCTCAGCTTATAGGAATAGTGGAAATCCTTGATCAAATAGCATGGACTTGCATGCTCCTACCAATGTCTTGTTATTCCTCTTTGCCACTCCATTCTGCTGTGGGATATGAGAAATTGTGTGCTCCTTCTTGAGCCCCTCCAATGAACAAAACTCCAAGAAATACTTGGAGGTGTACTCACCCCCATTGTTCGTCCTCAATACTCGAATTATCCTCCCTTTTTGGATTTCCACAAGAGTTTTAAACTCCTGAAACCGATCGAATACCTCTGACTTGGAATTCATAAAATACATCCAAGTCTTCCTGGAATAGTCGTCAATGAAAGTGATGCAATAACTATAGCCAATGAAATATTGGACACTCATGGGTATGCAAACATATGAATGCACCAAGTCCAAGGTCCCCTTATACTTATGCTCACTCTATGGGAAAGGCTTCCTGATGTTCTTTCCTAATGCATAACCCTTGCAGTGGTTATGCTTCTCCTCTTGTACCTAAGGAACTCCAGTAACTACCTATCTCAAACTCCTTAGTGCTCCATGGTGTAAGTGTGCCATCCTCCTATGCCACAACTCACCCTGACTACTGATGCTACTGACAAGAGCCTTCGCAAACTTGAAGTGTAGTCTGTACACATTCCTGCTCTGGATCCCAATCACCTGATACAAGCTCCTATCTAATCCCTTGGGCCTGATATAAAATTTAATATCATGAAACTTCACCTGGAAAATATTGTCCTTCGGGGTGGAAATAGATATAAGGATTTTTGGCAAACTTGGAACATATAATATGCCATCAAAACATAGGGGTTTTCCAGAATCCCTCTAAAATGAGATAGTACTAACTCCCTGCACTTGATACTATACATTTTCTCCCAAATCAACGTGGAGACTTACTCCCCTCTCCTGCAAGCTTCTGAAGAACCTTTTATGTCCTGCCATGTGGAAATATATTCCATTGTCAATGTACCAAATTTTGTTGCATGTGGTTCTTGCCATGCAAGCTATCAAACAAAAATCCTTGTTGAAGCTTTTGTTGAGCTCTTCCACCTCTACATAACCTATCGTTTGGGTATTGTTCTTCTTCTTCTTTTCTGGGCATTGGGAGGAAAAGTTTCTTGGCTTGTGGAAAATAAAAAAATTGACCTTTGACATGTCAATGTTCTTCTTACCACCCTTGATTTTCTTTTCCTTTTCCTTTCCCTTGCTTTCTAAGGCTAGAACCTATTCTTCCACGATATGTAGGGCACTGCTGGATGAAATTGAACCAAGACCCATACAAATCTATTCTCACACAAAGTCATCCCACAATATCTACCAATCAGGGAGCGTCTCCCTATCCAATATTCCTTTGACAAAGACGCCCCATGGCTTAGAAAAACCATTGATGACTATTTGAACTAGATCATCATCCTCGGTCTTAGAGCACACTGCTCCAATTTTATCCCCGATATGTGTGAGCCTTGTGAGATAAGGAACCACTCCTTCACCCTTTTCCATTTTGGTGCTTCACAATCTCTCCTATAGCACCATATTCTGGTTCTTATTCTTAATCTAGTAAAGGATTTCCAGAGCCACCCACAATTCAAATGCAGTCTTCTTCCTGGAAAAGGGAGGGACTATGTGATCCTTCACCACATCCAAGATAATCAACATGGCCCTAAAATCTATCTTCTTACACCTAACCACCTCTGCTAAATCTGTGAGTGTATCCTTTTTCGATTCAATGTGATCCTTTGCATCACTAACATCCAGGATCCTCATGATCCTATCTTTCCATGTAGGAAATTTTTGATCCCTCTAGATTCTATCCTTGACTCTCAACTATATGACCATAATGAAGTGTACTTGTCAAACCCTATATATGAAGCCCTAGGTTTGCGTCTTCAATAGATCTTCCCCCGATCTATCTAATACTGTTGCTTTCTATCACATCTACTTAGAAGAGCTCTGATACCATGTAAATTTCCGTAAAACCCAATATTGAGTTACCCAGTATATATATATATGTATGTATGTATGTATGTATGTATGTATGTATGTATGTATGCATGTATGTATACATATATTATTACTAACAATCACAAATGAGTTTCTTCACAAATATTCCAGCGAAAAATAAATACTAAGAAAAATAGAATGACAATCACATCAATAGAGACACAAATATTTTTGGGTATGAAAACCCCCATAAAAAAACCAAGATGGGAAAACCAGTGCAGCAGCCTGAGAAGATATTTGTATTAGCAAGATATAGAACAATACAATCTAGAAATCGATTTGACCCAAAAATTGTACAACCGAAATTCACTGAAAAACCCCAGCAAGATCATACGGTCCCTACGTCAATGTGTATGTCCCTGCATCATCATGTACAACCCTATGTATCATCATACAACCTCTCTATGTAAGTGTATGATCCCTTCATCGACGTATGAACCCTACATCAACATGTACGGTTGCATGTATCAACGATGTATGACCCCTTCCTAAGATTGTACAACCTCCTGCATCATCTTGTACAACCCCTTTGCGATTTTCTTGAGTTGCTTCATTGATCTCCGAAAAATGTCCTTCAATCTCATGCTTTGCAAAATTCTCCTGCAAACTTTCTCTCTTACTCTCTAACTGAAAAGATATGAACAAGGAATCTCTCTCTCTAATAATGAGTGTGTCAATCCAACCATGTTGTGTGTCCTCCCCGCCAAATCAATCTCCTTTTAACTTAATGGCCAAGCGAAAACCCTAACTCTCACTTTGGATCAGTGGATGAGATCATCTAGTGAGATAAATGGCCTAGCTTATATTAGCCATAACTTAAATTATTTCTCACTTGAACTTTATAAAAGTACCTCCATTAATTAAAATTAAAATTAGATCACATAATTCACTTTTCCCAAGTATAAACTTTGGATAAAGGCAATGATCAATCTGGCTTCATGTTTTATGTCTTCTATCAAGAAAGGAAAAATGCAAATGATATAAGACCTTCCTCATTGTCCATGTTTTTGTATCACTGTCCATGTTTCTATCACTATATCAAGTTGTGCATACCTCAAGTTCAATTCCTAATAATGCCCAGAAACAATCATCAAAAAATTTGATTTTCATGTTCAATCATTTACATCAAATCAATCCATACATAATACCATGATCTATTAAAATATAACCATCAATATATATTCTAATATAACCATGATTGTAGCCTCCATACCATATTCAATGAATTCAAAGAAATATACCAATATAGAGGCTCACATACCAAGATCCAAGATGATCTCTATCCATGAAATACATGTGCCATCACAAGAGAAACCCACAAGCATGAACCATACATTTGCCAAGATTACAAGATGAAGAGATAATATAGAAACTAAAAGAGTA
>LPNX011207854.1:96783-145871 GCA_001517045.1 Pseudotsuga menziesii
TTTCCTCAATCCTCAAAGATGCACAGAAATTTCTCCTCCAAAAATTTTCTCATTTTTTCTTTAAAGATGTGCAATATAAAGAGATACTTTATTGATGATGAAATGAAATGTTTTCCCCTCTATTTATACACTTCATCATGATCTAGTAGCTTATTTTAGTGTGTCCTTAAACTCATCCTTAATTTGTGTATATCCATATTTTAAGGGGGTATCAAGAGGTAGTACCCCAACTCAAGAGTCCATCATGTTCATGTCAAAAATTCAATATCACTCCATATCTTCTCCAAAGGGGTCCCTAGGGCTTGACCATATCATCATACTTGGTGGATACACCATTATTTTTTTTAGGGATCCTGTCCACTTCAACTGGTCTAATGGGCCAAAGTACCACAACTTTTGGGGTCATGTGGAGAAATACATTAGAGTAAATTTCAACTCAAAATGGGCCTCCTAAGGAAAATAATAAAATAATATTTATTAATTTTAAAGAGAGAAAAAAACTATATTTTTGTTCGTATTTTCGACATATCTCCCTGTGTTTTTACTCAAATTTTGATCGGGAGAGCTCGTTGGATGTGGAATTAAATTACACATCCAATGAGTACTAACTTGGCATACTTTTGATAGATCCTGCTACCCCAAAAACAAGAAATACCTAAAAAATGTGATGATGACATGATCATCACATTTTTCAGGTATTTCTTGTTTTGGGGGTAGAGGTGTCCGTAAAAAGTATGATGAGTGGGTACTCATTGGATGCATAATTTAATTCTGCATCCAACTAGCTCTCCTGATCGAAATTTGAGTAAAAACACATGCATATATGTCGAAAATACGAACAAAAAAGTAGTTTTTTAATGATACTTATCCCCAAATTTATATTAAAAAATTGTTTAAGACCTATACGGTATTTCAAATTTAAAGCAATTTCATTGGTTGACACATGATGACTGGAATTTGAATTAGGATTCAAAGGCCCATTTTGAGTTGAAATTTCCTCTAATGATTATTTTTTTAGGGGTACTTCAAGCTTCACACCAACTTACATTGGACTAACTTTGGGGACTCTTTAGGTCCTTCTCCACCATGGGTCATGTAACTCCAAACTCATGGGAAAGTGGACCAGACACCATTGTTTATGGGTTTCTTCACCTTTTATTTCAACAATTCTTAAGGGAAACCTTAGATACTTCTTTAGAGTTTTGATCCATATGTGTACATCACTGAGTGTCTTCCTGTGAGGTCCATGCGTAACCGCTACACCATGAGGGGAACTCTTTGGAAGACATATACATACATAGTGACATTAAAGAAAACTTTATTCTACAATAACCCCTTTTGTCATTGATGGAAACCATCCTACTCCCCATGGAACCATGCTCCCCCTATCTTCATGCTCCAGATATTTCTCTCCCCCTTTGACATAAATGGAAAAAAATAACTCCCCCTGACAATATCTCTCCCTTTTTATAATGTTTTATTAATTTGGAGAATGTATTACTCCCAATCCCCATTGAATATACTCAAATGTCTCTCTTAGGGGAGGCTTTGTAAATGTGTCAGCAATCTATTCCTTTGCCCCAATATATTCCATCTTGATATTGTTTTATGCAACACGTTCTCATAGAAATTGATACTTGATAGGAATGTGTTTTTTCTTGCAATGCATAACTGGACTCTTTGAAATACTTATAGCACTTGTGTTGTCACATAAGATCGGAATAGGCTCATCATACGTTACTTGAATTTCTTCCATATTTTTCTTCATCTAGATAATTTGAGTATAACATGTTGTTTCTGTAATATATTCTGCTCTTGATGTGGATAAAGATACTGAATATTACTTTTTACTTAACCAAGACACTAAACAATCACCTAAGAATAAAGATGCTCCACTTGTGCTTCTTCTTTCATCAAGATTTCCTACCCAATCTGCATCTGTGTAGGAAATCAATGTCAACTTGTTTCCTTTTGGATACCATATTCCAAAGTCTTGTGTTCCTTGAAGATATATGAATATCCTTTCCACTGCTAAAATATGTGTTTCTTTTGTAGTTTCCTAAAATATTGCAACTTGTCCAACTTCCTGCATAACATATGGTCTTGAATTTGTCACATAGAGAAGGCTACCAATCATCAATGCATAACACATTTTTTCCACTTCCTTATATTCACCATCTTTTCTTAACTTGCATCCATTAACCATAGGAGTACTTACAGGTTTTCAATATTCCATTCTAAATTTCTTCAACATTTCCTTGATGTACTTGGTTTGGGAAATGAAAATACCATCATCTAGTTGATATATTTGTATTTCTAAGAAGAAATTTAACTCTCCAATTAAGGACATTTAAAATTCACTTTGCGTATCCTTAACAAACTTATGACTCACCTTGTCATCATCACTTCCAAATATGATGTCATCAACATATACTTCAATAATTATCATATTGTCTTGATCCATATTTATGTAGAGATTACTATATGCATTCCCCCCCTTGAATCCACGTTGTTGTAAGTATCTATCCAATATTGATTACCAATCTCGAGGAGCTTGCTTGAGTCCATACAGAGCTTTCTTTAACCTGCATACATAGTATTCATTTTATAATAATAGGAACCCATATGGTTGTTCGATGTAGACATCTTCTTCTAACTCTCCGTTTACAGAATATGACTTTACATCCATTTGATATACTTTAATTATTTTACTGCATGAATAAGCCAAGATCATCCTCGTTGCTTCCATTCTAGACATGGGAACAAACTTTTCATTAAAATCAATTCCTTCTACTTAGGAATATCCTTTGCACACTAGTCGTGTTTTGTTTTGGTTACCTGTCCATATTTATTAAGCTTGTTTTTCAAAACCCATTTTGTACCAATCACATTTTTATCCTTTGGTCTTGGCACCAATTTCCATGTTTCATTCTTCTCTATTTAACTAGTTCTTCTTACATAGCCTTGATCCAATGTTCATCATTTTTGGCTTCTTCAAAGTTTCTTGGTTCAACTATGGATAGAAACAGAAAAATCCCTTGTTCTAAAATATTATCTTTTCTTCTACTTATGGTTTCTATTCTAGCACTCTTTTCCCCAATGATTAGTTCTAGGGGTTGATTCTTCTGAATGTGGTAATTAGGTGTCTTGAAAGGTGTTTGAACATTTTACAAAGTCCTGGAGGGATCTGAATATTTTTATAAATGCTTTCATCTTGTTCTTCATCTTACTGCTCTTCTTCTTATTGGTTTTCTTCTTCTTCCTCTTCTTCAAACTTTGGTTCTTCAATTTTAATTTTGCCAATGATGTTTGAATTTTTTTTCCTTCTCTATCTTTGGTAGGATGATTTCTTTAAATTTCACATTGATGCTTTCCATTATATTGTTGAGTCTTAGATTATAACACCTATATGCTTTACTTTTGCAAGAGTACCGAACAAATATTCCTTCAGCTACATGAGAGTCAAATTTTCCAATTCCTTATCATCCCTTTTTATGTAGCATTTGCTTCCAAACACCCTGAAATGTTTGATGTTGGTTGGTATTCCTTTCCATAGTTGATACGATGTTTGATCACTATTACTTATAACCAGTTCCTTTTTCAATATGTGAACCACATTATGTACTTCTTGTACCAAAAATACTTCATATATATTGGATTCATTCATCATCGGTCTTCCTATTTCTTGTACAGTCTTGTTTTTCCTTTCAACAACTCCATTTTGCTGAGGAGTTCCAGTTGCTCAAAATTCTCTTTTTATTCCATGTTCTTTACAAAAATCTTAGAATTCATTTGAGGTGAACTCATCACCATTGTTTGATCTTAAGGTCTTTATTTCCAAATCAGTTTCATTTTCAACCATTTCCTTGAATATCCTGAAACATTCAAATGCTTCTGATTTCTTGTTGATAAAACACACCCATGTCATCCTTGTATAGTCACCAACGGGAAACATGAAGTATTTCTCACCATTCAGTCCTTTTGTCCTTTTTTTCCCACATAGATAATGTATTTGTAGTGGCATATCATTTTTCATGAATTCAACCTTTGTTTGTTTCCCATGTTGACAATGCTTGCATAAAGTGTTAGTTGGTTTTGGGATTTGTGGAATTTCTTTTAATCCTGGTTCTTGCCGAGCTTTACAAGATTGTCAAAGTTTGTATGACCCAATATCTTGTGCCAAATCCAACTTTCATCTTCCTTAGCTAAACAATAATTTTCCTTTCCAATTTTATTCAAGCTGTATATGTTGTTTGGAGTTCTGGTTGTTGTTGCCACAAGTCTACTTGATCCTTTTCTCATGATTTCACATTCTTCTGCATTGAATAGGAGTGTGTGTCCCTCATCACATATTTGACTAACACTCAACATATTATGCTTCATGTTTTCAACAAGTAGAACATTTTCTACCAAAGCATCTTTGTTTCCAAGACTGATTGTACCATTTCCCACAATTTTGGGTGAGTTGTTATTGTCGAATGTTACAGATCCCTCCTTTGCTTTCCTTAACAACAAATTTTTTTCACCTGTCATATGCTTTGAACATCTGCTATCAACACACCATCGACTTATACTTCTTTGATATTGTAATTCAAGTCCACATTCATCAATCTGTAAGTATTTTTGCTTCATTACCCAAGTTCTCTTTCGTTCTGGAAATTGCCTAGTTTCCTTTGACCAGGTTGTCATTCCACTTCTGCAATTTATGGATGTGTGTCCAAAGTTGTTACATTTGTAGCATTCAATTTCATAATTGAGAGCTCCAAATTTTTTATAACTTCTAACATATTCCTTATTAGGCTTCTCATCATGATTCCTAAATTTTTCATAGCCATTTCTATTCCATGTGTTTCTTCCCTTTACATAGTCTCTACAATTTATAGCCTTATGCCCAAAATTATTACCGGAATAACATATGAGAAAGAAAATATTTTGGTACTTAGATGTAGAAGGTCCTATAGTTGGTGTAGATCTTCTGAATTTAGAATCTTGAAATAGTATTATTGTTGGTGGTTGCTTCCATGCACGATGTTCTTTAGGACTCTCGTTTGTCACTTTGGAATCTTGTACAACATTTGCATAAATTCTTTGTATTTCTTTACTTATATTCATCATAGAGATTGAACCCCGATCCAGGAGGATCTTTCCAACTGATCAAAATTTAATTCTTCAAATTGCGAATAGAAGATTGCATTTGCATAGAGCTCAATGATAGATTTCTAGAAACGTTTGTTTCGTGCAAAGCAGACTCTATATGTGAAAGTTATTCAGTTATGAACTTTCAGCAAAACATGTAAATTTAGAAAGAAAGAAAGAAAAATTCCACATGACACCATTGTAAGGATGACATGTGTCATGTATGGTTCTAACATGGAACCACCACAACACGTCACATGGTAGGTATGGGTGGAAGGTACAGTCAAGAGGTGGCTGACATGACAACTCCACAGTAGGACACGTGGCATGACGTGGATGAGGTTGATGACATGGATTGGTGATGTGGCTGAAATGTGGACCATTAATTGGTTTCCAAGTGGACCAATCAGGTCCTACAACGTGGCAGCCCTAATGGCCTCTTATTGGGTGATTTTCCAAAAAATTTGGGAGTTGAGGAGGATCAAACCCCTAACCTCCATGTTGCATGTGCCTCCACCATTCTCTACCAACTGTCTCCTCTGCTCATGGGTCTTAACCTATATAGGTTGGAGGTTCTATTTGAACTTGAAGGTAATGTTATTTTTAAAAAGGCCCTCGGGCCCCATATTTTTATAATATTATTTTCAGTGAAACCATAGTCCAAACCACTACCAGATTTAGCCCGAGATATATGCCACCTACCCATTCAAACTAATATATAATATATTAAATAAATAAAAAACGCATGGCCCATTCAAACTAATATATAATATATTAAATCAACAAAAAATAATATTTTGGAGAGATTGCAGGTTTGAACCCATGACCTCTCCCCAAAAATCATATTTTGGAGAGATTGTAGTTTTGAACCCTTGACCTCCTCCCCCATTGACAAACACTCTAACCAACATGCCAAGAGTGCCTTTTGTTAAGGCATGCAGACTTTTATTTTTTAAAGTTTGTTTGAAGTGGGTTTTTAACCCCCAATATGGCGTGCTCCCTTTTCAGCCTATTTTTAAACCCATATCCATATCTTTATATGCTTTTAAAACCATATATCTATTATATTTCAGATTTTGGTTTTTTTTTAACAAAGATGTATTATTTTATGGGATTCTTACCATATTTTCATCCATTTTTAAATGGATTTTATCCCTTTTACTTTGGGATTAGAAATTTTGAAAATCCAACTCAATTTGAGATAAGATATGGGTTTTTGCGCTATTTAAACCATTGTATTTTGCCTTGGGAAGGAATGGGAGTTTGGAGAAGCATATGAGGAATTAATGAAGGTTTTTTTGTATGGCATAGTGCCAAAGTGGATTTGACGGATTTTGTAAGCTATTTTTCTCATTTGTTGAAGACAATAAGATCGATCCTTATTGAAGCTAAACCCAGAGACGCAATCCATGAGGGACTAACTCCGTTATCACATGGTGCCTTCAATCTTCTGGTTTTCATACTTTTTTTCTTTTCTTATGTGTGTGTTTTAAGCATTTAAAATTTCAGTTTAAATCTTGTTTATGAGTTTTTAACATACAAATTTCACATGCAATTTTTAAAGGTTAAAAAGATCTAGAATATTTTTAGATCAAACCCTCATCATCTTGTTTGTATCCAAGACCGTATTTATCATAGAATATTCTTTGGATGCTGATGATTTCATCCAATATTTTGGTGTTATTAACAAAGTTTTGTCGGATGTCCTTCTTTTATGATTCTGTCCTGAGAGATACTATTTATGCTTCCAACTCTTCATGTATCTTCTCCTTTTCTTCCAGTCTTATTCTAAGTGTTTCTTTGATTACATTCTCTTCTTCCAACTGCATTTTTATATCTATAAATATTTTATTTGTCTCTTCAGGATTGCTTCCGGATATTTCATTCAATTCACCCAACTAATTTTTGAGCAACTTGTTTTTCTTCATTTCTTTCTTTAGTTGACTTAAGGCATTGATCAACTCTACCTCAAGATCTACTTATCCATACACATAGTCTTCCTCATCATCATTAGCAGTTTATTCTAAATCCATGAAGATATTTTCTTAAGTCACCATCACTACCATATTCTTCATCGGATGAGGAACTAACCTCCTTAGAATAGAAATTCTTCCTTTCAGAAATTTCTTATTCCTATTCTGATATTTGTTTTCATTGTCTTCATTACTATCTGACATGTTTGCAGAAGGACACTTGGAAGAAAAATGACCAATTTTACCATAGTTAAAACACTTGAAAGGAATCTTACCTTTGTACTTTCCAATTCCTCTCTTTAACTTTCTCACAAAATTTTCTACTTCTTCATCATCGGAGTGATCACTGCAACTGGAACATGAACATGATTTTTATTTTTGCTTGTTATTCCTTTTCTTATTGGAATACTTGAATGATACTTCCCTTCTAGTCATATTTTCTTGTTCTATTCTCATTTTGTATGCTATAAGAATTACATGTAATTCATCCACATTTAAAGTATCTAGATCTTCTCTTTATTCTAGTTATGGGATCTTAGAGTCAAACCTCATTGGAAGAGATATGAGAATCTTCTGGATTATCACTGAATTTTCAATATTTTTTCATATACCCCTCATGGTGCTCACAATTTCATCTACTCGAAGAAAATATGCTACAATGTCTTCAGCTTCCTTCATTTTTAGGTGTTCAAATTGTCTTCTATAAGTTTGCATATTGGCTCCTTTGAATCTATAATTTCCTTCGTACACATTGTTGAGATTGTCCCAAATTTATTTTGCATAGGTACAATGCATAACCTTGACAAATTATGAACCTTCTAAGCCTCCCAAAATAGCACTCATGCCACTTGAATTGCATTCAAAAAGTATTCTTTCATTAGTACATGTAGGTGGATATCTCTCTCATGGAGTGTATCCATTTACTACAACTTTCCAAACGTCAAGTCTGAGTGACTTCAATAATAACTTTATCCTTATGCTCCAAAATGCATAATTCAACCCACCAAATAATGATGATCCAAGATTAGAATATTATGCATACTTCTCCATGATGATCTACCTTCCAACGGTTAAACTATATTGAATGAACCTTCTCTCAAACCAAATTTTGGAATATTCAACAATATTGAGAGGGGGGTGCATCAATATTGGGCACTTGTTACCACTTTTAACATGTAACATTAACCATTAACTATATCATTCACCATCACATCAAAATCATACACAGTGCATAAGAGATTTAACGTGGAAACTCGAATGGGATAAAACCACAAAATATGTTGTTTATAATATGAATATTACATTAAATGTGTTTACTAACACCAAATGGAAGGAATATCCATCTCCCTCATTTTCTAGCACCAACTAGAAGGAGGCTTCAACCCCCTATTTTATCGGCTCCAATTGAAAGGAAGATACAACCCCCTAAGGTTATAGGATCCAACCTGCAGAGAGGATTACAATCTTAAGTTAAAACCAACTCACAATTCTTAGGAATCAACCTGAAGGAGACGACAATATCCTATCCTTTCCCCATCCTGTCGCCCTGATATGAATAGAAGAAACAATATGTAATGATCATTGTATCACTTCCTCTGACAATTTGTACATGTATACGTGTCCTTGTACCTATAACATTGTCCCTGTTCTTGTATCATTATCCCTTTTTATGTATACTGTCCTTTTTTCTATCACTACATCAAGTTGTACATACCTCAAGTTCAATTCCTAATAATACCCATAAACAATCATCAAAATATTTCATTTCCATGTTCAATCATTTCCATGCATAATACCATGATCTATTCAACTATAAACATCAAGATATATTCCAATATAATCATGATCATATCCTCCATACCATATTCAATGACTTCAAATAGATATATCAAGAGAGTGGCTCACATACCAAGATCCAAGATGAGCTCTATCCATTAAATACATGTGCCTTCACAAGAGAAACCCACAATCATGAACCATAAATTTTCAAATATTAAAAGATTAATAGATAATATAGAAAACAAAAGAGTATATATATAGATTTATCACATATCCATCACAACCATATTTCCAACGAGCCAATAATTTTGTAATTCTGATACCGTTTGAGAAAGTTATGTCATTTTCTGTGAATCTCCTCAATCCTCAAAGATGCCCACAAATTGCTCCTCCAAAAACTTTCACACTTTTTCTCCAAATATGCACAATAGAGCGAGAGACTTGATTGATGATGAAATGAAATTTTTTCCCTCTATTTATACACTTCATCATGATCTAGTAGCTTCTTTTAGTGTCGCCTTAAACTCATCCTTAATTTGTGGATATCCATATTTTAAGGGGATCTCAACGGGTTAGTACCCCATCTCAAGATTCCATCATGAAAATTCATGTCAAAACTTCAAGGTCACTCCATATCTTCTTCAAATGGATCCCTAGGGCTTGACCACATCATCATACTTTGTGGATACACCACTATTCCTTGCAATAATCCTTACCACTTCAAGTGGTCTAATGAGCCAAAGTACCACAAAGTTTGGGGTCATATGGACCAAGCATTATTATTTTAGGGGTACTTCAATATTCACACCAACTTGCTTTAGAGAAAATTTGGGGACCCTTTAGGACCTTCTCCACCATGGTTCGTGTAACCTCAAACTCATGGGAAAGTGGACCAAACACAATTGTTAATGGGTTTCTTCACATTTTATTTCAGCAATTATTAGGGGAAAAATTAGAGACTTCTTTAGGGTTTTGATCCATATGTGTACATCACAAAGTGTCTTCCCATGAGGGCCATGTGTAACCAATACACCATACAAGGACCTCTTTGGATGACATATACATACAGAGTTTGACATTAATGACAACTTTATTCAACATCCCAAACATCTTTTTTTAGAATGAATCATACTTCTTCGTCATGTCATCCCACAATTTCTTCTTTTTATAGGTCTTTTCAAAGCAATAAGGCTCATCTACCATATTTCTAGTATGCACAAGCACCACAAGGTCAATGAGAAACCTATAGAGACCACCATATTGCACACCTCTTTCCAAAGTCATCAAACTTTCCTGACTACAATCACTAATAATGCATTGTTTTCCTTCAAATAGAAATCTACTCTAAAAATATATCATTGAAGAGATAAAAATAATATTTTTCTTCAAAATAGGAAAAATAAAACATCATTCAACTCAATAACATCAACTATATAATTTGAAAGGAATTGGATGCCAATGCTTTCACAATATAAGCATCGTTATCACCCAACTCCATACTCATCCCCCCTCTTTCTCTTCAAGCTTGATAAAGAAAGTATTTTTGTAATTCATATGTCTCAATAGCCCACTATCTACATACCATCCAACACTTGACACAATATAAGAAAATAAACAAGAGACCATGGAAAAGGTGATATCAAGTTAGGATGATAACTCATTCACTCCTACTATAGTACTTGCACTTTCTGCAACCTATTTCTTTTTATTGGACTTCTCCTTCTTTAGGAATTGGATAGATTAATATACCTTCTACTGACACCTAAAGTGTTTCAGAATAATAATATACTTCTTACATTGGCTTGATTCTTCCTTTTTAACTTCATTATGTCCTTTATTGTTTCCTTTTTCCATCCTCTTGACTAGGGATAAGTATTCTACTTTATTTTGCTTTGTTTAATGTGATTCTAACCTTATCCCTTCATACACTAAGTGATTCTAAAGGTATACATCAACATAATTTTCAACCCACACTTCAAATGTATAAACTTGGAAGCACCATCCAACATGTCAAACTTTCTAAGACAATATTAATCATCCATACAAATTTGAACCACGCCTCAAACCAAAAGTCAACAAAAAAATCAAATAGAAAAATCTTCTAGGGTTCAAGTGCTTCCCTAAATATGCATTAGGGTTAATTCACACCCAACAACTTCTAAATGGTCAAGAATTCCTCTAGGTATGAAAAAATAAAATACCCAAATCAGTGATTTCAATGAACTCATCCATGATACCATGTTGGAATTTCATGAAAATGAATTTTAATGCAAATTAAAAAAATTCCACCTTAACCTTGAGGTTTCCGAAATCTATTTCCTATGAACTTTCAACCTTATGGTTGAATCTGAATTATAATGTACAACAACATGTATTTTATGTAAGGTTTGTTGTTACACCAAAACCTGCAGATGTTGGTGAACATTTGAAACCCAGCACAAGGACCTATCACCAGGATTGGTGGTTAAACCACTTGTTTTATATTCCCAGAGGTGCGGCGGTTATACCATGTGGAGGTACCTGATACTCCAACACCCTACCTCCGGCGTAGCTCGGGGGAATTGAACCTGAGACCTCTACTCTGATACCATGTAAGGTTTGCGGTTACACCAAAACCTACATATTTTGGTGTACATTTGAAACCCAGCACAAGGCCCTATCACCAAGAGTGGCGGTTAGTCCACTTGTTTTATATTCCCAGAGGTGCATCGGTTATACCATGTGGAGGTACCCGATACTCCAACACCCCGCCTCCAGCGTAGCTCGGGGGAATTGAACCTGAGACCTATGCTCTGATACATTTTAATTTTTCCAATTGAATACATAAGGTAATCTGATATTTAAACATGAAACACATGTTCTTAAATGGAAATACTTTTCCATCACTTAGGGAATAATTCCCCACATATAATAGATTTGGAAATTACTTATTACAACAAATGTATTACAATCATAAATATACCCACTTAGATTCTATATGCTTTTCAAATCACTTAACAAAAAGTTTTGGTGCTATTTAAAATCAACGTGCATAATCAACTCTAGAAACTACTTGGTTGTCATAAAAAGATAAGATGAAAACCAGGTATGTGAGTACACAAAGTTTGGATAGAAAAGCATGCTTCATTTATATATACATAATATAAAGTTACAAGTGCATACCAATATCTTAATACAATATGATACAATATGTACTCTTCAAAATATATCTAGGGCATCCACCATAAATAACAAACCCTATCCACCAACTCCTAGCTAGGAATCATTGCCAACCAAAGTTGGTTCACCAACTGAATATCCACAAATAACAAGAATACACATTAAGAATTCCTCTTTGGAACCTACACTCGCATACAATAAGTGTACAAGAAAAAAGAAGATAGTCTCCCTCTATCTTCTCCACATCAAGCACTGCAAGTAATTCCAAGATTTAAAATGCCACCAAACCCTAGTCTTCTTCCCCCATAATAAACATAATAACAAGTTCTTCATTTTAATCTTTAGGGTTTCTCCTAAACCCTACGTTCATTTTTCTTGTTAGGAAAAACCTTAACTATAATTCCTATCTTTCATCAACACAAGAAACCTAACATTCAATACAAGAGAAAAATGCCATACAAAAAAGAATACATATGAGGAAGATAATTTTCTTGTAGCTCTAACATCTCTAATATAAGTATGTGATCAATATGATCGAATGAAAACAATGTCTCCTTACTTTATATATATGATAGGAGAGGGATTATAATAATAATAAAGTGGACAAGGTCCACAAACAAGCAATGTACATAATGACCAGATAGGTCCACATGTGAATCTCTCTAACTCTAAGTGATACATATCAAGCTCCAAGGTATGCATGTTTGTCAAGAAAGGTTCCCAAGGTGAACACTCCACAATAAATGTCAATTTATCCTCCTCCAAAGGTATTCAATGCTCCAACATTATTGCTCAAGCTATGTGCTCCTTTGGGTCCACTACACCTCCAATAACACTCATCAACCCAAGTATACTCAAGGAAATAAAAATACTCCATGTAAGAAATTAAGTTCCCCATGCTATTTAATTTTCATTTCCCTCATCCTAAATTCCATTCCTCCTCCAAATAGGGAATCCTCCCAAGCAAGTTACAAATACCTCTATGTATTCTTGATAAATAATGTCACCATGCCACATAGGTCTCTGATATCATGAGGAAGTGTAAGGCATAATAATAAAGTAATGTTATAGAAATCCATGAGTAAGTTATCTCCAATGTGTATGTCTATCACAATACAACTAAGGGTATCCCACACACATTGCACTACATGTGACATGAAGCACCCCTAAGCATGGTGTAAACACTTTCGGAATAATCCCAAAAGATAAAAATGTAGCATGGTGAAGTACTTCGCTCTCTTAGGTTAATCAAGAAGGTTGTCATTTTTTGGTAGAGGGTACATGTTCTTGTAAATGACCTTGTTGAGGTCCTTGTAATGTCTGAAAAATTGGAAATCTTGTTACTCTATCTCGGATAGTACCAAGATAGAATTTATGTAGGAAAATGTTATAGGATTGATTTTTCCATAGTCCAAAAGTTATGTGATCTTTCTCTCAATCTTTGCACTCTCCTTGGGTGAGGTGTGGTGTGGTGTGAAAAACAATTGAGTGGGGTAGAAGCAGGGATATTATTAATGGAATGTTGTATGTTTAGAAAGGGAGGTTAACCCTTGGTTTCTTCAAATACATCTATGTATGAATCTATCATTCTATATATGAAGCATGTGTCTTTCCTTTGTTGTATTCTTGGAATTTTTAGGCAATGTGCAAAATAGGATTTGAGTGAATTTCTTAACAAATGACCTTCTAGAAAGGAAAGGTGGGACAATATAATAAGTTAAATAAGTATGCATGCATTATTTCCCTTATGCAAACTATATATCTTGAAGTAAACATCATAATTTGCAAGACTTGCAAAATGGCATGGAATTTTTGAGATCAAGTATGAATAGTTAGGAGGAGTGATATCACACTCCCATTGTATCATGGAAGGGTCGAATAACAAAGATGGTGGAAAATTTCCAGGTTATGAAATTTTTATGTTTGAAATTTTCAACCAATTTACATGGATATGACCTAGTATGAGGTTTTGATGGTATATTTATGTGTGTCCAATTGTGGGATGGTAGACCTTTGTAGATCCCATTAATATCCATAATGATGAAATATACAAAGTTTTATCTATCCAGTTCGAAATATTTAAGTGATAAAAGTGTGCCTATTATTTTATAGTGGTCTGTGGCCATCAACACTAAATACAAAGTTGTAGAGATCACACTAGTGACATCTACATCTATGACAATGTAACAACCCGGTTTTGACCCCGTTTACATTAAAATGTATATGATGTATATATTGTAATTAATCGTGGTGTGGAGCTAAAGGAAAAATCCCCACCATCGATTTATCATTTTATGTTCCAGCAATTAAAATCGTTGCCAAAGGTATATTTCGTGCTAGCCGGCACATTATAATTTTTGGGCATCATGTAAATATGCAATTTAATTAAAAACCCACAACCAGCTATGTCTATGCAACAAATAATGAGATGGGGGCATGATTTTCCTAAGGAATAGGGAGGGAAATTATTTAAACCTTTGGGCCAATGGGGAAAAGAAAAATGTCAAAGAGAGAACCCATCAAACCCTCAACTACCCATTTTGTCTTTTGTGCCTAATCATTTAATTCTTCCAAAATATGGTTGAGTTAGTTAATGCATGGGAATGGGGAAGAGTGTGGCAGTCAGAAATGGGAATGCATGCCCAAGCCATTACTCACCCATTACTTCCATTTTCCTCACCCATTTTCCTTCACATTGGCTTCCTTCATGCAGCTGAGGTTTCTTGTGTGTTATCACTCACGTTTTTGCTCATTTTCCTCATATTTGCATACCCAAAAATTCATTTTGGTTATTATTCAGCAAGTGGGAAAGAAAGATTTATGTTCTCTTGTGTTTTCATGGATTCTCCAATGGCTGGGCACCGTTTTTACCTTGCTGAGTGACCAAGAAGTTAGATTCACATTTCTAGGTTTCATAATGGGTGTTTTGGCTCCCATATTTCCATAGTCACATTCAGAAATCAAAAACACAATTTGGATTTTTACATAGGTCGATTTTGGCCCTCGAAAGTCATTAAACAATTGTTGAAATCGTATTTCTCTCCCTGGTGTTTTCTCCATCTGCAAATCCATTTTTGGGTTTCCCAACGTTTTTCCAAGGACCGGCAATTGGTATTTTGTTGTATGTGCACTCTTTCCTTGGTTTGAGTTGTTATGCTCTTTGATTTGGTCTGAATCAGTTAAGAGTGGAAGAGGTAATTTTCCTGATAAATCTAGTGCATGAGGAACCTCACTGAGAGATCTTGAGGGTTGATTATCCCTTACTTCACATCCTGAATAGCACTGGAAGGGAATGCATAGCCTGTGGGACTATACAGTAGAGAAGGGGATGATTCCTTGTGTTGGGTGTGTATGTGTTGGGAAAGCTAAGTCAGATCTTGTGTAGGTGTCCATAGCTCTATGGTTGAGCTCACTAGTTTAGCAACAAGCCTTTCCATCCACTTGGCAGTCTGATAAACCCAAACATAGCTTTGGCTTGAATGAGTTTTGACATATCTTTGGATATGTGTGAGCCTGCTAGTTTCCTTTTCCTTGGGGAAATCATGCCCATCTCAGGGGTGGTGGTGTTGCTGAGAGATTGAGGAGCACACTGGCCTATGGTTGGGTGGAACATTGCAGTGGCATAGCTGGTTGTAGGAAGCTTCATTCGAAGATAAGTATTCCTATGTAATCACACATGCAACTGTATTGTTTATATGAATTATGGTGAACATGTTAAAATTTGTTGAATGCTTGAATTAAATGTAATTTTCTTCCGCTGAATGATAATTGTATGCATATTTGTATTTGGAGTTCAATGCATTTTATTTTACGCTTTATGGGGCTAAATGCCCAAGTAGATAGTATTATGGTAGCGTCCTCTTCGCCGGTCGGAGGGTCGGGGACGTTACAGTCACCAACAAGTTTTTCAGAGAGAAAGGGTTAATCATTCTTAGCAATCTTGACCAAAAGAACCTTTCTCTTGTCATCAAAATTTGCATACTTTTGTTGTAGGAGCACCACATATTCTTATTTTGTGCCCCGGTAGCAAGTGTTGTGTTGGGAGGCCCCAAATTATTTGCATTACTATTAACATTGTCCTTTCAAAGAGGGAAGGGATTTATAAGAGGAATCAAATTCTTTTGATTGGAAATTATGGTTTTACTATGTAACCTCTATTTTAGGAAGCAAGCTAGAATTATTTCTCTGGGAAAGTGATACATAATATTTCTAGTTCCTTCCTTAAATGTAGCAATAATACAAAAATGAACTTAACAAAAAGATTGGATTTGGAGTCTCTTATTTCAATCTTGGGAAACATTTTATAGATGATGTCAATAAATCGTTGTACACTTTGTGTTGGTACTTTAAAAGTTGTAGACACTTTTCTATTGAAGCGTACTTTTACTCTAATGGTTGGATCCTCTTATGGATGACATCCATGGAATCTCCCCAATTAGGGTCAATTAGGGTTTAGTTATGGGTTTCCAAATTTTGGGTATGTGTCTACCACCACATAAGTCACATGTCCTCAATGTGTAAGTCAATGACTAGAATATCATTGGCCTCAATATAGGTTCAATTGAGTTTTGAAATAAGCTTCCATCCTACATATCCAAAAACAAAGCTTATTTTCATTAAGATCCCCACTAAGTTTAGGTGTATAGAACCTAGTGGTGAATAATTGGTTGAGGTTATGGTTGGGTTTGTTTTTGATCTTGCATGATTTCTTGGAAATACTCATCATATTATGAATTATTTTAACCTATATCTCTTGTTTTTTAGCTCATTGTTGTTTTTAAGTAATAAGGGTTTCAAACAATAGGTGTTGTTTCTTTTTCATTTGTTTAGAAAAGAATTGGGCAATGGATTTTAATAGTGTCCAATGTATGATTTTAAACCCAAATAATGACTTATGAATTACATACAAGAATGAATTGAATTCAAACTTAAAGGGGAATAATCAATAAAAAAATGAAATTTAGTTTAACTTAATCTTATGATCATAGGCCCACAATTTAGAGTTCTTAAATAAAGATTCATAGTAGAAAGAAAATACCAAAGGAGAGAGGAATGGGGAAGATCTTGAGAAGCTCTAAAATCTTAAGGATTTGATACCAATTGAAATGTGAAAAATACCAACAATGTAGATTCTTAGACACAAGAAATGCAAGAGAGAAAGTATGTGAGTATGAGAGGATATTGCCATATGTATGTATGTATGTATGTATATGTGTGTGTGTGTGTGTGTGTGTGTGTGTGTGTGTGTGTGTATAACAAAATTGTGTTGAGAATCATCAAATTTAATCAAATCTCCAAAATAATACAATAAAGTGGGTAAATGATCAATTTAGATCAAATCATCCAAAAAAAACTAATATTAGAGCACACATATAATACATATTCACACATGTTCACTAGATTGTGTCTTATAACTAATATATTAAATTGGTGGAATGGAAATATACCTCGAGTATAAGAGGATGAATATCATGTGAAGACAAATTTAGCAAGTACTAGATTGAAAGGCCATACTACTATTTGGCAAGATTTTTTGGAACAAGTATGAATTGACAATGGTAAGGAATGGATACAAACTTGGAGTATGTTGGGTCCTTGTTTAGACAATTTCATCAATGCTAGTCATACCTTTTGACTCCCTATTCCTCCCCTTTTATATCATTACTACCTCTATTTTCCACCTTACTCATGATTTTTATAGGATATACAAGGGGAGTTCCAATGTAATAAGTTAGGTATCTTCACATATTCCCTATTTTTTATAGGAAAATGGATTTGAATTTCATTTTACTAATCCATCGTTACAAGAATTGTAGATCCTATAACAGTTGAACATGTAACCATTTTGATGATTCTCATGGTTGTGTTATCTCAAATGAGAATCCACCACTTGGATATCGTCGACAATCCTTTCGATATGCTATAGTGTTCCTCATACGAATTTTAATCCAAATAGGGTAAGTGATAAATCACAATCAAACTAGGAATTCACAATCAATCCATGTAGGAATTCAGATTGAATCCACATAGCCATTTAGAACGCATGAGAGAATTTCATGCATTCTATCATGAAATTTTCAGTGTCGAAAGATCACTTAGATCTTCCTTCACGTAATGGTCAATTAAGTTATCACATGGTGTATACCCTGTTAACAAGTGGGTGTATGGTGTTATTCCATATTTTAATTAAATCGTCATTTGCACATGATTTAAATCTAGTTAGTCGTGGCTGGCTGGATAAACCGAGAGACATGGGATTCGATGCTACCTAATTAGTTCTACTTTTTTTTCATTGTAATTATTATATATTCAATGGTTTGAGGAGACACGCACAACTCAAGCATATAGAGAACGAAGGAACATATGAACATTATTGTGAATGGTTAAATCTGTTTTTTAGCTTTAATACAGGTCTACTTGTATTTGAAACATATTATACAACTTGACGACAACTCTCGAGGCTTCTCATTTTCTTTTAGGTCGCATTTAGTGGCTATTTTTACTCTGAATTGAAAAGTGGTACTACTAATAACACCTTTTTGGGGGATAAAATTATGACTTTTTGGAAACCTCGAATTGTATCGATGCAATCAAAACCCTAAATCAACCCCTAAATCAAAAAGTGATGCTACTAATAGAAACATTTTTTGAGGGGCTAAAATTACAATATTTTGGAAACCCCATCCGGTGTTGGTGCAATGAAACCCCAAAATCAACTCCTGGATAAAAAATGGTGCCATCGGTGGCACCCCTTTCTTTTATTGAGTTACTACTACATGCATTTTGAAACCATGCATGGTGTAAGAAAAATATTTATTCATTTTTCTTTTAAATCACTTAAAAAAAGATGAGAGAGCCGAATTTTAATTAAAAAAACATAATTTTCTCTATAAAAAATAGATGAAATTAAAAAGAAAAAAAATACATTTAAACAATTAAAATTCCCAATTTGTTTTAAACAAAATTGAAACTAAAAAGAAAAAAGAAAAAATGAAAATGAAAATATTTAAAAAAATGAAAAATAAAAAACCTAACACAAATTAAAATAAATGCAATAATTTAAAATAAATTCACATTTTCTTATAAATCTTAGCTTCCTGTATTTTTGCATTAGGGTTTAGTTTCTTAATTCATTATTATGAGTTCTGAAGTAGCTTTTGTTCCAAAATTAGTTTGTATTAACGATCTCTTTTGGAAGATAAATATAATTGAAATTATTAGGAATAAGAACATATGGCACTTAGTTAAAGGTGAACAATTGAAACCAATCCATGCTAAAGACCTAGCTATATAAGAAGATCGATGTGATCAAGCAAGATGACTCATCAAACAATTTGTTTTAGATACTTTTCAAGTACATATTAAGGTTGAGGATAACCTAGTTTAGGTATGGAAAACTTTAGTTTCTTGATATGATAAAAGTGATGATGTGCTCACTATCTTGAAAAGAAGATCCATGAGTTAGACCCTACATATTTTGATAGAATAAAAGTAATTTCTTGCTAAAATTAAAACCTACATTTAAAAGTTAAATAATTGTGGTAACGATTACAATAAAAATGATGATGCCCTTATTATTATTGTAGAGAAAATTTTGGCTTATTCATTTATTTGTTCACCCAAACTAGGAATAGAGCCATTGAAATGCCTAAAGTACTATAAAACCAACTTTTGAATATTTTTGCAAAGACAAGATATGTGAGCAAGATATATTGATTGTTTCTAGTTAATTATCTAATAGTAAAGCTATATTGTCAAATACTAAAAAGAATCCTGATAAAGTTTTTAATACAAACCCTATGTCGCATACTAAAGGATCAACTCCTCCCTCTTCTAATTATGATGATGTTTCTAACATGGTACATCTAATAAAAAAATGCATATAATCCTTGTAATTATTGTGGAAAAAACAACCACCCTAAAAATATTTTCTTTAAGTGGAGACGTGAACTTGCTAAATGCAAGAAGAAATCCTTCGAAGAACAGTCGATAGCCTTGTGCTCATATTATGTTCAACATAGTAAATCTTCTTCTTCTATGGAATGGATAATTGATTAGAGAACTTCTAATCACATGATTGGTACAACTTGTTTATTTAGATCTTATGACACTAGTAGGCACAAATCACAAAAAAATTTAATAAGTGATGGTAAATATCTTTTAGCAATAGGATCTAGTAATGTTAAAGTTCATAATGGTGCATTGGAAGATGTTTTTAATGTTCAAGGAATGCCCAACAATTTTATTTTTATTTATCATGCTTGTTAAAAAGGTTATAAGTTTGAATCTTGGCTAGATAACTATGTGTTAAAGGATATTAAACATAACTTCAAAATTATTTTTTAGGTCATGCTGATCATGGTGTTGGGTTTATATAAGTTTACACATTTTAATTCATGTAAAAATAAACCTTTTTATCATGTTTCTCACATTGATGAACAAAGTAGATTATGGAATGAAACATTAGTTCATTTGAATTATGGTAAAATGAAAATGATGTCTAGAATGGTACTTGGCTTATCTTCAATTTCTTCCACTGGAGGTGTTTGTGAAGGTTGTATTCTTGGTAAACATCGTATGGAAATGTTTGATAAAGGTACAACTTGGTGTTCTAAAGAGCCATTGCAACTAATTCATAGTGATATTTGTGGTCCTCTTGAAACTCCTTCTTTATTTCACCCAATCTATTTTCTTACTTTTACTGATGATTATAGTAGAAAATATTGGCTTTATTTTTTGAAACATAAAAGTGAAATCTTTGGTATATTTCAATATTTTAAATCCATGTTTGAAAATGAATATAGTAAAAGTATTAAGACTTTGAGAACTAATAATGGGGGGGGGGGGATTCACTAAAAAGGAATTTAATGCATATTTATATAAGCATAGAATTCAACATCAAAAGCTTGTTCCTTTTACACCAACAAAATGGGGTAGATGAAAGGAAAAATAGGAATTTGGTTGAAATGGCTAGATGTGTGCTTTATTCGATAGGACAAATCTTACATAAACATTTTTGGGATGAAGTCATTTTTTGCGTTAACTATATTTTGAATATAGTCCTTACTATAGCAGTTAGCAACTTACTCCTAAAGAAAAATGGAATTGAAGAAAACCCGATAATATTAACATTAATATAATTGGTCATGAATGTTGGGCACATATCCTGGATGAAAAAAAAATTGTTAGAGCCCAAGTCTCACAAATGAATTTCCATTGGTTATTTATAGGATTCCAAAGTGTATGTGTTGTTTAATCCATCTACCGAAAGTGTTATCAAACAACAATACGTTTAATTCAATGAAGTCTCTTCTCATCATGAGTCTATTGAACCTCATATTACCTTCAACTTGCAATCATCTTATGTTACACCTTCCTCTACTCCTATCCCTACCCTTGATCCTAGTTCACCTTCTTCTTCAAGTCCTCCACCTTAATGTTCCAAAGATACTCGAGTGGTTTGTACCACTACTCCTCTTCTTGTTTGGGCCTAGAAAAATCTTGAATCTATAGGTTGTGAGATTGGTATTCCTTTCAATACTCATCGAACTATATTTGAATTTTATCTCATGAAAAAAGTATTTGTCGTAGATAATCCCTCTACATTTGTTCAATCCAACTATAAACTTGAACAAGAGGAATCCACAACTGTTGAGTATAACTCGTTAATAATTAACAAGACTTGGATTCTTGTTCCCCTTCCTCTTGGAAAGAATTTGGTTGGATGTAAGTGGATATATAAAAAAAATTATTGCAGAAGGATAAAAACATATATCTCATTTAGTAGAAAAAGGGTTTTCTCAACAAGAAGGTATTGACTATATTGTAAAATTTTCCCTAGTTGGTAAAATGAACAAAATAAGAAACATACTTTCTCTTGTTGCATCTTGTCAATCGGAAATACACCAAATGGATGTTAAGAGTGATTTTTTGTATGGTGACCTTGGTGAAGACATTTATATACAACAACATATTGTTTTCATTAATACTAAAACTTCAAGATTGGTATGCAAATTAAGCAAGTATTTATATGGTCTTAAACATGAACTTAGAGCTTGGTATGAGAAAATTGATACTTATTAATTGAAGAATGTTTTTAAGCAATGTATACATGATCCAAATATGTTTAAAAAATTGATGATGATGTCCTCATTGTGGTACTTTATGTGGACACTATTATTCTTACTAGCTATCAATTTACGTTTATACAGGAAATGAAGAATAATCTTAAGAATGAATTTGAAATGATTGATTTAGTTCTATCACACTATTTTTGGGGTCTTTAGATTTGGCATATGGCTGATGGTATATTCCTCTCCTGACTAAGTATGCTAGAGATTTACTAGCTCGGTTTCATATGAGTGATTGTAAGGCTTCGCCAATTTCGTTTCAATCCAGTGTAAATTTAACAGTTGAGTGTGATACTCCTCTTATTGATGCTAAAATGTATCTTCAACTTGTGGGGAGTTTGATATATTTGACATGTAGAAGGATTGATCTCTCTTATAGCTTAGTTTCACAATTTATGCAAAATACTCATGAAATCCATTCCAAAGAAATAAATATAATTCTCAAATATTTACAAGGGACATTGCATTATGGTGTATTCTATTCTAGCAAGGATACAATTTTAGTTCTTGATTATACATATTTTGGCATCTAGTGGAGAATTCCTCTCTACCCTAAACTTGGGATTTTAATCTTAAAAACAAAATTAATTAGGGTTTTAAATAATAAAAACATTGTAACCCTAAAAAACTAACCTTCTACAAGACAAATCGTGTCGGCCCTCTTAAAAAAAATTGTTTCTGTATTAATGCACCAATGAAAGATGAACAATCTCCAGGCATCGTTATGTCCTAAAGATGAACCACACTTGGTTCGAAACATCGACAATTAATTATCTCACCGTAGATTCTCCACTAGATGCCATGAATCTTCACTACAGAATCTCAGCAAACCTTATACATATTTTGATTGGGAAAAGGATGATTAAGATTGAAGGTTTATTGTAGGGTACATATTTCATCTTGGTTCAAGTTCTATTCCATGGTCCACTAAGAAGTTGAAAACTCTTTCTCTTTCTTCTTTTGAAGTAGAGTACAAGGCAACCAAGGAAGCAACTAAAGAAGTAGTGTGAATTTGATGTGTTCTTACAAAGCTTGGATTGGTTTTGAAGGCTCCTATCAAATTAAGATGTGACAATTAGAGTTTAATTTATCTTGCATACAATTAAATGTATATCATTCCAATATTAAACAAGTTGACCTTTATACTCACTACATTTGAGATCTTATGGTGGGTGGTGTTATTTGTTTGGAGTATTGTCCCACAAAACAGAAAGCAGTTGTTATCTTCACCAGATCCATTATAGAATTGAAGTTTGTGAATATTTGAAGTTTGTTAAGAATGAGGGAAGTAATTTTGATCAAGGGGGAATACTAATGTAATGCCACCTTTATCCATATATGTGTTGTTCTCCCTAATCATCATTAAGGGGGAGTGTTCGAATGTGTAATGTTAATATTACATTTGTAATGATGTCAAGTGTGATGTCATAAGACATTATGAATTCTTATAATGTACAAATATTCTTTTATTACCATTCATTATATAAGGAGGTATAAAATCATTTATCCTATGTGTATTATGGGATGGTATTATTCCTTTCCTATAGCTATATAATAGAGGTGAAGGAGACCCTTTGGGTCTCATGTTGAGAATTATACTCTTATGTATTGTAAAGTTGTGATTAGCATATGTGGGGTGGAGTTCAAGTGTAATATTGGATATTTATAAAGAATAAGAATACAATACCTTCCCATCGATGTTTCACCATTTTGGGTTTTACCACATATATCTAGTGCATCATTCCTTTTATCTTGTCTGTTACTTACTACTTTTATTATATGGTGATTGTATGGATATATGCTAGACTAGTAGATTATTGGTCTTGATTTACTTGTTAGTAAATCTATTGTTGTATGTTTATTGCATATTTCTCAATATTCTAACACCCTTTCTTTCAGATTCCCATATACACTACTAGATTTGGATACAATTTATTATGTGAAACTTGCATTAGTGTTGTCATAACCACGCCAGAACAAATAATATTTCAACATTGGAATTTTTTTCATAATTCCACTGAAATTTTATCCCTCTTTTTTTATCAGGAAGAAGTATTTTTTCTATTACTATTAATTGTAAAAAACTATTACATATCCTCTAGATCGCTAAGTATTTCCAAGACATGGAGTGAGAGTGTAGACAAGCGACCAAAAAAGGGAGATACATAGCATAAGCCAAACTGAAAATTTGAACATACTTTTGGTTTCCCAACCTTTGTACAAGAGCATCCTACCTAACTAAAACAATGTAAAGGAGGAAGACATCATTAAAAAAAAAACAGAGAGCTATAGCAAGGGAAAGAGAAGAGAGTTGTTAGTCTCTCATTGCAGATTCAACCTCTTCATCATTATGGTTGTTGGTTGCTTTCTCCTTGGATTCGCAATCTAAGTATTTGGCTCCTTGTTGGCATTGGAATGGTGGCTCGGAGAGAGGAATAAATTTAGTCATGTGGACCATGTTGCAATTTTCATCCTCCTTGAACATAATCATTGTGAGTTGTACCATATCCCAAAGCTTTCCGTCTCTTGTATTGCTCTGAACATAATAAATTTTATCCTATGGTAATTGTTTATGACGAGATCATGGAAAAGTAGGAGTATGAAATCCCCAAACATTTCATTTTTCATAGCAACTATTGTAGTACATATATGGGGAGGGGTTTCCACTTGGAATATCGCTTCCTAGTCGATATTATCAGTCATTGTCTGATGCAAAGACATGTTGCGATTCTTGAAAGGAACCAACCTAGGAGAGATCAAAGACAAAGGTGAGGAAAACCAGAGCAGGAGGTTTACCGGTATATTTTGTAGCCTTTGTGTGTCAACAGAGATAGACGACGGAGATGGCATATAGAGAGTGCATGCAAAACACTGTGAGGAGATGAAGCTTCCAAGATTAGTGGTCCTGTTCATATGAAATTTACACAATCACCATTATCATTCAAGTACCCGATTCAGGTGAATTGTTGTGACCAGCACATGGTGGAGCAGTTGTGACGAGCTATCAAGTACCATATCCATGTGAGTTTGGGCATGTTGGTATGGAGTTTCATATTGCTTCTGTAGCTAAGAACAGAGATCTTACTTGAGCTCGTCTCTAGTATCTTGGTGTTTTGCATGTAGACTGAAGAGGTTGAGAGGGTAGGGCTACCACTTGTCCTGGAATGTTCCCTAACTCCATTTTTCCTTCTGTCTTCCTCATTTTGTTCGCATCTAGGTCAATGAGATCTTGAGAAACATTTTTTTCCATTTCTCTCTTCATATTGGATCAAGATTATTCTCCCATATAAGATGTTGGACACCCCCCCCAATAGTTACTCCATGGTTGTCTATGGAATTGGCAAGCCTATTATATTTCCTTCGGACATGTTGGAAAATTACTATCAGTTTTGCAATAAGTATTGAGGCCAAGGTTCCTAATCTACTTTCTACTATCCAATTGTTTTCCACTTTGCTTCCTTGTGAACTCGCTTGCATCATGTTATCCATTTTGATGATTAGGAGAGAGTCACCTTTTGCAATGAGAGGAGTCCATCCCTAACTAATAGTCCAATGGAGGCCTACCAGAAGTCCTTCCTTTTCGATAGCGTTGTCGGTAGAGAAGTCTAAGGAACCCCAGAAAACACCTTGTATTTTACAATTAAAATATTTGATGGATCCTCCAAATACCGTCAGGTCGGGGTTTCCCTTTGAGGCACCATCGAAGTTGAGTTTGAAATTGCTTGAGAGTAGAGGCGACTAATGGTTCAGGGATGCTTTTTGGATTAATTTTGGTTTGATACAACCAATATGTTCTAGTATGGATGAGATGTCCCAAGCTTGTAGTATCTGTATTTCACTGGTATTTGAGGCTAAATCATTGTTATCCCAGACATTTATTCTGAGCGTTTCGAGTATGTGTTTTTCAAGGTGTGCCAGAGATATTCTTCCTTTCTTGATTTTAAAAAAAAAATCTATTGTTTCTTTTGATCCATATTTACCAGAAAACAAATCCTAAAAATAGCTACCATATTCTATTAAGGAGCGGACGCCTGAAAGGATTATGTGTCTAGTTTGTTATTGAGATGTTTCAACACCCTTTTAATCTAGCATTTTTTAAAGATGTTTTCTCCTCTTTTCCATATTTTGTCAGCAAAATTGCATTCATTAAGAAGATGATTGATTGATTCTCCTTCTTTCCTACACATACAACACCACTATAGCCCTATGTATCCTATTTTTATTATGTTTTCCCAAGTCAGTATGTGTCTACATAGTAAGAGGTAGAGGAAGAAGGATAATTTTGGCCAGAGGTTGTCTTTCCATACTTTTCTCCATTTTTCATCACGGGACTCATTATAGAGATTGGTGAGAAGAAAAGCAACTTCTTTTATGTTGAAGGTTCCTTTTTGGGAGAATCCTCATATGATCTTATCACTTCCATTATTAATTCAAATTTTTTAGGTTTTGAATAATTTCCTAGAAAGGTTATATGTCCTCCTCTGGACTTAACGCTTGCCACTAGGTGATTTTTTTCCATTTTCAGAAGTGACCTTCAGTATCTTCCTCTATCCATATGTCTTTGAATTTTTTTTTTGAATGACCAAAAGTTTCTCCCTTAGAATTAGAGTGTTGAAATATTTCATCAAAGGGATTTGTTGATTCCACGAGTCAAGGAAAATATATGTTGATTCACCATTGTGAATATCCCAAAAGATGTATTATGTATAAAGGTGTGATTATCTTATTTCGAGTGCCAGATGTGAGAAAATTTGAGATTTTCTAAGAATTTAACAAGGTTCTGGTTGGCCTACTGAGGTGCATACTCGACATGCCATAGGAGATCCTAAGGTTCAGAGGAGTGAGTAATCCATCTCCACTAGATTTTGGCATTGACTATTTTATTGCTAGTTGTGAGATCTTTGAGACCTAAACCTCCCACGGATTTGGGTGTACATATAGAATTCCAATCCATGAGAGAACATTTTTTGTGCTTTTCTAAGCCTCAACAAAGGAGGTTGCATTTAATATCACAATTTTTTTTAGGATCGACTTGGGTGTTTCCAGTCCAAAAAAAAGATACATGGGCATAGATTGCAGAACTGCTTTGACAAGAATGAGGCGATTAGGAAAATTGAGGGAGTGAAAGGTTCAACAGCTTAATTTTTGTTTCATTATGTCAAGTAGATCTCACCAAGACACTTGTTTGACAATGGAATTTGCTAGAGGGCCACCAAGATACTTGGTAGGTAGAGTTTCCTCTGGGCATTCAAGAATGCAAATAATGTTGTGTTTGGTGATTTTGCAGGTGTTAAAAAAGAAGATATAGGATTTTTCTATATTGATGTCCAACCCACTAGCTCTAAAAAAGGTTTGGAGACTATCTTTGAAGGCTTTTTCTTCCTGCATCGAAGAGCATCCCATAAGCATGGCGTCGTCTAGAAATTGTTGATGGGTTTGAGGAGCATGCCTATGTGAAGAGAAATACCTTTCATTTCACGGGCTTGAATTTGGTATTTAAGAAGTTTCCCTAAACCTTCTACCATTATGATAAAGAGAGAGGGGGATAGTTGATATCCCAGTCAAATACCCCTGGTAGGGTGGAAAGCATTTGAGGGGGTTCAATTAATCAGAATGGAATAAAAGGTAGTCGAGATTAAGTTGAGGTTCCATTTAACCTAATGGTAACAAAAACAAAAGGCCAACAACATCTTCTTCAAAAATGACCAGTTTAACTTGTCAAAAGATTTTGAGAGGTCCAGTTTGATTAACATGCCTATTTTTTTGGTAATTTTGGGGGAGTGGAAAATTTCATGGAAGAGAACTATTCCATCAAAAAAATGTATACTTTCCACATATCTCGATTGTTTTGGATAGATTAAGGAAGGTAGGAGAGTTTTGAGCCTGTTGGCAATGGTTTTGGTAATAATTTTGAAAATAACATTGCAGAGAGCTATAGGTCTGAATTTACCTACAGAATTGGCTCCACTTCCTTTGGGAATAAGAGAGAGAAAATTTGAATTGCAAGCCTTCAAAAATTTCCCTGTCTTTCTCGAGTCTTCTACAATTTCCAGCACCTCCTCCTTGATAGTGTCCTAGAAAGCATGAAAGAAGTTGGTGGTAAATCCATCCATTCCAAGGGCTTTATCATTTTTCAATTGCTTGATTTCTTCTTCCAGTTTTGTCGATTCTATGGGTTTGAGCTATAACTCATTTTTTTCTTGAGAGACGAGTGAAGGGATGCGCTCTAGAATTTCCTCCATAGTCTAATTCTAGTTTAAGTCGGGTTCTTACATCAAGTTTTTGAAGTGATTAGTGAGAACTTGTTCTATTTATCCATGTGTTTATGCATCTGCACCAGTATATTTTTTAAGAAAACTATCTTGTTAGCTTATCGACGTTGAATGGTAACCTAAAAGAATAAGGATGAATTTCTCTCACCCTCCTTTAGTGAAATATTTGTATATTTTCATTTCCAGAGAATTTATTCTTGATTTTCTCTAGTGTCCAACTTTTCCTGCAGTTTTTTATCTTCCTCCTTGAGAGAATATGAATATCCTTATTTCATTATTGTCCTTTGAATGTATTCGAGTTGAAATTCAATTCGCTGCTGTTCCAAATGGATCATTAGAGGAAATTTGGGGTCTAAAATGGGCCTTATAAGAAAACGTGCCAAAATAAGTTTTTGTGAGTTGGAATTCAAGAACCAATAGAATTTCAATAAAATAAGTCAACCATAATGGTTGAATTGACATATTTGTCATTAAAAAAACTACTTTTTTTGTTCGTATTTTCGACATATCTCATTGTGTTTTTACTCAAATTTCGATCAGGAGAGATCGTTGGATGCGGAATTTGATTTTGATTTCACATCCAATGAGTACCCACACTGCATACTTTTGACAGACCCCGCTACCCCAAAAACAAGAAATACCTAAAAAAACGTGATGATGACATCATCATCACATTTTTTCAGGTATTTCTTGTTTTTGGGGTAGCGTGGTCCGTCAAAAGTATGCAATGTGGGTACTCGTTGGATGCGGAATCAAATTTCACATCCAACGAGCTCTCCCGATTGAAATTTGAGTAAAAACACAGGGAGACATGTCGAAAATACGAACACAAAAAGTAGTTTTTTTCTTTCTTCCTCCAAAATTAATCAATATTATTTTATTATTTTAACTATTATTTTATTCTTTTCCTTAGAAGGCCCATTTTAGACCCCAAAATTCCTCTAATGATTACCAAAATGCACTTTGTTCTAGATTTTGACTTGTTAATTGATGTATTTCAACTTTTGTTGAAATTTATACATTAAAGTTCCTTTAGGTGGCTGAAATTATTTCCACCATTGTTGCATGAAAGATTGAAAATTCAAGTGGGAGAGCCAAAATTTCTCGAATCTAAAAGGTCTTCTTAGATAATCCCCTACTTTCCTCCTGTAAAGAGCAAGGGGCTAGTGGTATGAGCCTATGGCAGGGAGAACTATTTCAGAGATGTTTGGCCCTCCTGTGAGAATAGATTCCGAAACCAAAAATCGATCAAGTCGAGAAGTAATAAACCATTCTCGAGGGCGCTTATTGTTCCAAGTGTAGATGTTGTTGGTTATAAATATGTCCACCAGGATAAATCATCAATTAGTATGTCAAAGAAGGAATTGCATGGATTTTTCGGTGTGCAATCCACCTTTTTTCCCATAATATTGCATATTAAATTGAAATCTCCCCCTACAATCCAGTGTCTTTTTCCAATCCAAAGGTTTATCATTTTAAGGGAGTTTAAGAAATCTTGTTTTGGTGCAAGAGAGAAAGGTCCATAGACATTAGAGAGAATAGCTTTGATGTTGGTTCCTATGATATGAAATTCGACATAAATAGTGAATCTTGTCATTATAAATATTGGTAGGATAACCTTAAGTAGATTCCAAATGATCCATAATCCTCCTACTGATCCATTAGCATCTATAGCTATTGATTCATTTCCTTTCCATATTTTCTCTCCTATTGCTTTAAAACTTTCTTCAGAGCATTTTATTTCCTAGATAAACATGATTGAGGGTTTTTCTAAAGCAATTTTCTTTTTCAATATACAATTTTTTAATGGTGTGCTGTAGTCTCTAACATTCCAAGAGATGAGTATCATTGAGAAGGTTTGAATGGTATGGAGAATGTCGCCTCTATAGTAGGAAATTGGCCTGAGGCTACTAATTTTTCTCCCATATCTTTGATTCATTGTTGGTTTCCTCTTCTTCCCTGCTTCTCATTTTTTTTCTTCTATCACTTCATGGATTTTTGCATTGATATTTTTTGGGATTGCCCCTAGGTTTTTGGATTTTCTAGTTTTGATAATGGCTTATTTGAGCAATACCACTTGTTGAGAGGGGATGACTCCTTTATCTGGGTCTTGAACCGCTTTTTCCAATTTGTCTAGATCTAGGAATCTTATGTCCATGCCATATGTGTCATCTACTACATTTCAATGTACACTTCTATCTAAGGAGGGTTTGAGTGGTTTTGGGTCTTTTTCCCTATATATGTTTCATCGTTCTTTTTTTGGATGGTTCGTTCCTTCCATTTATGGTTTATCCTGCAATTGTTCTGATTATAGAGCCTAAAAGGTATTGGAGGGTAGGGGTTTTTTGTTTACCTCAGGGGCATATTTTATTCTTGCTGCTCGCTTCCTTCCATATATTTTGGTGAATCCCTCCACATCCTTTGTCTCCTCACCTTTCTATGAATCTGTTGGAATTTTTTCTGGGAATTCTCTAAATAAATGTATGTGTTCATGGCAGTGTCTACAATGAAAAAGGATTTTTCCGTAGTCCATAGGTTGGAACCAATATTTGTAGTCCCAACTAAGATTGGTTCCTTCCAGTAGGCATTTTTTAATATCCATATAAACATAAATTCTAGCATATGAACTACATCTCATTCTTTTTGTTTGTTTGGAGGTTTTAACAAATTCCTTGATAGTAATTCCTATAGCTTCTAGAATTTTCTCATTCCAATATTCATAGGGTAGAGATTATATCCTTATCCATATTGGAACGAAGCCTAAGATATTCCTTCTCTGGGATGAAATGTTCTTTCCATGGTTTTAGGAAGAGCCCTGTAGAGTTGTAAAAGTAAGGGACACCTTTGAAGATTCTATTTATATCCTCAAGATTAAGAAAAACAACTGTGAAGAATCCTTTGGATCCTAGGTGGAGGTCGTAGTGCCCCTGGGGTTTCCAGGTGACATCGATCCACCGGGATAGATATTTCTCTAAGGAATAAATCCCAATGAATTTTCCTATTGGTGTATGATCTTTCATGTGTTGAATATGGGCTTCGAGTGCATATTCCTTTATTTGCAAAGTAGGTACTTCCTTGGATTTCGATAGGAATTTACCTGAATTTATTGTTGCATGGTTTCTCTCTATTTGTTTATATTCTCCTTTCTTGTCTTATTCTTCTTTATAACTCGATTCTTGCTGAGGGTTCAAATATGGTGTAATTTTCAATTTCCCTATCTGGGAGGGGTTTTTGCCCCCCCCTTGGAGTTGCCCATTGCTGTCCCGCAATAGATCCAGTTTCAGAGTGAAATGATGATACGAATACAACATTGTATTAAGTGGTTGATGATTGTATGTGGCCTTCCATCTGTAAGAACTCCATTGGGATGAGCGCTCTAGCTCTCCTCCATCCTTCAACATTTTATCACTCTTGATTTATCATCACATTTAGACAATTTTTAGGAGTCATTTTCTAGTTGGTAAAGTTACACTTTTTCTTCATTATCATCAAAATGGCAATGACCTATCAACACCCAGCACATAAAGAGTTTTTTGACTATACATTGGTATTGATCTAATGAATACATATGTTATATGTCAATACTAAGTAAAAATATTGTCAAATTAGTCCTAGAATATCATTGGATCATGGTCACTTTGGGAAGTTCAACAAGTTGCTTAACATCAGTAGATTGTAAAACATTACTAGTAAATTAGTAATTTGTTGTATAGATTTAACAAAAAAACGAAAACACATCAATAGGTAGTTGGAAACATGTCCATATAGTTTTATATGATTTACTTAAATGGATGTTTATAATTAGTACAACGTTAGTAAGATGATGCTAATTTGTTGCACATATTTAGTTTAATGTCAAAATCACACTGGTATTCAGTCAAACAAGCATTGAATTCATTTACAATGATCTACTCATTTGGTTCTTGATCATCAAAAAAAATGTATTTACCATTCATCATGCCACTAAATTGTTAGTAATGCATCAAGATTTTAAGTTAAAGAGGTCTTATATATCTCTATCTTTGTGTGTGTGTGTGTGTTTGTATGCCAATATTTTGACATATTAAAACTATGATATATATTCATCCATTATTTCCTCAAAATTTTCAAGTAGATGATCAACCTATAATGGATAAACATATTAAATGGATGTGTGTGTGTGTGTAGATGATAAACATATTAAATCTCTTGAGGAAACTTTGACACAATTGAAACAATATGTATAATAACCTAGTGACCTTCTATTGAACCTGTAGGTCGTATATTTCAAAAAAATTGCCACCATAACAAAATATGTGCTGAGACAAATATATTATTTAACATTTAGAAATATACTTGGATAATATTTTTGTCCCATCTAGGAAGTGTACAGAGTAAATGTACCAAAATTTTAGCCTTTTAGTCAAGATTACTTATACCTTTAATTGTTTCCTTCGAAAAAGTTATTGTTGTTAATTTCAAACAATTCAAGGGAAACAAATTCATTACCAAATTTATATATTAAAGAAATGTCAAACAACATATATTGTTGTATACAAATATAAGTTGAAGACAATGAACTTATATTTGAAAATGTCACATAGAAACACCAATTTTTGAGTAGAAAAAATTATGGATTAATTGACTTGAGATGAGAGAGATAGCTGAGGGTTGGAGGGTTAGGCTCTCAACATGATGAGTGGAGGGTGAAGGTTGTTGGTGCATGCCACTAGCCTATCAATGGCTAAGAGGGGTCACTTTCATAGCATTGGGAGTGTCAACGGGGGTTAGTTTGAGCAAGTTTCCTCTCTTTGGCGTGGTGGGGTGAATACTTGGGACCGGTGGATTCCCTTTGCAAACATTTTTCCCAATCGTTTTCACCTAGGCTTTTTACCATGTTTTTTTGTTGTGTTCCCTAACAATCATGGAGACTAGAGACCTGTCGGACTATTCAAGTGACCATCTAGAGAGTGGGGCGATCTGGGCCATGACAACTGGAAAAATATGGGCTGAGGTGGCGGCCCTAGGCCTAATGAGGGGTTCTGGGGTCTCTCCTGTGCATGTTGAACAACTGTTGACATAGACTAGGTTTTTTACTTTGAACATTTTTTGTTTTCTCTCCTCCGCCGTATCTACAACACGAAGAAGCGAGGGTTCAACGTGTGGAATATTTTTTGTTTCCCAAAGTCGTGGGGGTACCATCATGACACACTGTTCAGCCCCTCCTAGACTTTGAGGAGGGTGAACGAAACCTTGATGGGGTGGAGGTTTGGGATTCATCACGACAAGGTAGGGTTCATGCTAGAAGTCAGCACTCGGATCCGTTGAGTTGGTTATGTCAAAAAATTATTCATGAGTCTCGTTCTTTCTCTGGGTGTCTGAGTGTGCACGAGTAGAGGGGATTCTCAAGACCTAGTTCGGGGACAAGGACTAGTTTGGATGTTAGTGGTGAGGAGGATAAGGAGGGTTTGGAGAATACCAGGAAGAGAGGAAGGAAACACTGGGTAAAGTCTCACCATTTGAACTACAACTATGCCCTGGAAGAGGACATAGGGTGGAATCAAGTAATACAAATGATAGATCAAACTCTGGTTTGGAAGGATTTAGGCCAGACGTTTTATTGATAGAGCATTTTAACTTGGGTGGAGGTCCATTGGAATACAATCCTAAGTTATGTGTTGGAGGTGGGAAAATTAACTAGGAAATGGTTTGGCTTCAATTTTCGCAAGGCAAAAGATGCATTGTGGGTTCTCAATAGAAACCGGAACTATATTCACTACCCAGTTATGTTTAAGCCTTGGCATTAACTCTTTGATGCTAGTAGAGAAATATTGGATGTTGTTCCTTTGTGGGTGTAGTTTTCTGGCCTTCCTATTCACCATTGGTCAGAGCAACATATCAGAGGGATTGGAAATATTCTGGGAACTTATCTGGAGGGGGATTTCTCCTTTGTGTGCACAAAACAAAAGAAGGTAGCAAGAATTATGGTAAACCTCAATGTCAGAGAAGGTTTGGCAGAAGAGATGAAGATGAGTTGGGGTCCGTACATCATCACATGGAAGTTGGATTATGAGAATGTGCCATGTAGATGTTGAATATGTCATTCTTATGGACACCAAACATCTGAATGAAAACTCCCTCTACGGTCTAGGCCCAGATTTTGGTGTCAGTACTGGTCAGATGGGATTGACAAGGTGGTGTCTGCAGGTCCTTCCTCATCGCCTCTGCATCAGGTGGCACACCCTTGGAGTGATGGGGAGCAGGGGGGATGGACCCCCTCAGGAGGAGGAATGACCTCCATCAAGTCTAGAAAAGGAATGTCCAAAACCAGTCAATATGCTTCTTGTGTAGGGGCCTTTGTTTGAGGGTACTCCTCTTCCTCCTTTATCTCCTTCCATTAATTTTTTTATGAATAATGTTTCTTTCTCTAGTTTAGACTGGGTTGAGGGTCTCAAGAATATAAAACTCACTCCACATCCTCCCCTAACCCCTCCTCCCCTTATTGCCTTCCCTCCTTCCCCTCTGGAGGATGTCTCCCCTCCACCTAAACCAGATCCGACACCTTATGAGGAATATTCCACCTTGCCCCCACTTGAGTCCTTGAACTTGGGTTATCTTCTCCGCTCTGGGAAAAAGTTGGGAATTTGGGTTCTTGGGAAAGGGAAGGAGTATTCTGCGAAGGGAAGAGGGAGGAATTTTTATATTTACAAGTATCGAACTAAACCAAAAAAGGATCTAATCGAAGGGAAACAATAGTCTATTGAACGGGTTCTTAGAGCAGTGCGATCCCATAAGAAGGGTCATTCATGAAACTCATGTCATTTAACCACAGGGGTCTGGATGGTCCCCATAAAAAATTAACACTAAGGACAGTGGTGTTTTTAGAATGTCTAGACATTATTCTTCTCCAATAAACTCTGGACATTGGTGAGGTGGTGAAGGCTAGATTGGAAAGTTGGCTTGTAGGGTGTACTTTTGAAACTTTGGATCACAACAGGATTTGAACCCAAAATTTGACGTCATCTGACATTTTGCATGGATGTGTCAGACAACAATCACTAAAAAGAATGTCGATCAAAAAATATTTATATATCTGTCGAATATCTGACACACTGGCATCGGATATCTGACACACTAGCGTCGGATCTCTGACACACTGGCATCGAAGATTCGACCCTTCAGTGCCGGATCTCCGATGGTTGGGTGTCGGATATCCGACGTTAGGGTGTTGGATAACCGGTGCTCTGTGTAGGTTTTTTTTTTTTTTAAATAGTAAGGTTTACATGATTTTCAATTTATGGTCCCATATTTTCAACGATAACTATGTTCAAGGTGTCGAATATCCGACGCATGTCCATTATAAATATAATTTTTTTTAAACATTTCGACATGTTTGTTGTAGAAGCAAAGGACGATTTGTGAAAATTATTTGTTCTTGATGTACATTTTTAGGAATTGTTTTATTCTTCAACGGGTGGTTGTGGGAATTTTTTTTTCATCGATAGACATTTTGCCGGGAATTTTTTATTCTTCAGCTTCTCTCTGTTTGACAAAATGTTGATGCGCTGAACTTGATTTTTTAAGACAACTGGTTATATTCATTAACGAAGTTTGTGACAAAATGTCAAATAGATTAAATATTTCGAATCCAAACGAAGACAACTGATAATTTCTTGCTAGACTATGGGATGCAGCGAAACGAAGGGGTGATGGAAAATGTTATTGTCCATGTACTCAATGTAGGGGATTTAAGAGGAGAAGAATATTGATATCAGCAGCCACAAAACATTGCAGGGAACATGGACATGCTAAGGGGGGGAACGAATATCGTCCATTTGTAGGTTTAGCATTATAAAGTTTATTATATTTGTTTTTGTTGGTAATTGTATGTATTTTTTTTTCATATATTAATGTATATCTATTGATGCTTCCATGTATTTATATTAAAGGCAATACACCCTACAACATATCGTCTAGAGGAAGTGCTTTTAGAACAAGTTCAGGATCAGGATCATGGAGCGTGTATGTTTAATGGAGAACAAGTGAATGATCATATTGAACAAGATGATCATGCCAATGATGTAATTGAAGATGATGGTACAAATACATTGATCCATGATTCATTTAATGTTAGAATGGATGATGATGATGATGTTGATAATGAAAATGATGATGACTTTGATGATGTTCACGATATACCTCTTATCGATAAGGCATATGAACCCATTTATGAAGGCTCCAAAACAAATCTTCTCTCTACTATATTGTTGATAATGAACTTGAAGGTTATGAATGGTCTTCCAAATATTACAATCACATGGATGCTAAGGTATCTAAAATAATCCATCACATATATAGGATCATGATAAATTTTATTTGTATTCCTCTAATAATTGTATTGTTAACTCATTATTGATCATTGTATGGATGAAGCGTGTTTCGTTAATATTATTTATTTATTACATTAACAAAAAAAAATTTGTAGCTAGATAACTGAATTTTTGTTACCACCATCAAATATTTTACCGAGCACATATTGATATTTATCTTCCATCATGAAAGAGATTGGAATGCATTATGAAGCAATTCATGCATGCCTCGATGACCATGTTATATATCATAATCAACATGAATTTGCAATAGAATGTCCGAAATTTCATGTAAGTAGATATCGTACAGATAAAGTAACAAAAAAGGTGCCTTAGAATGTTCTTCGTTATATTCCCATCATTCCACATTTGCAACGACTTTTCAGGTGCAAAAACATAGTGCAATTTATGGATTACCATGCCAGGAACAGAAGTCAAGATGATGTTATCTGAATGCCTGCAGATGGTACTGCTTTTAGAGATATGGAGGAAAAGTGGCCTCACTTTAAAGAAGAACCATGTAATCTTAGGATTTATTTGGGAGCATATGGTGTTAATCCATTTGCACAGATGAAATGCATTTGCACAGTGTGGCCTATTTTTTTTATCAACAATAACATTCCTCCATGGTTGTCAATAAAGAGGGAGCACATAATGTTGTTGATGATTATTCTAGGTTTTTTTGACGAAAACTATTTTATTTATAATGTAGTTGTGGCATCTCATTTGTCATAATATGTATCTTAATTTCATATATACATCTATTATTTTACTCTTATGCATGGTTTATATATCTTAATGGTTCTCATAATGATATATTTTATATGTACTTCAAATTATGAATCAGGTAAGTTCCAAGTTAAAGATATGAATGTGTACATCGAACCTCTTATAGATGAGCTACTGAAGTTATGGAATGACATAAATATGTATGAAGTATCCAGAACAACACGACAAAGGCAATTTCAATTCCATGCAATGGTTGTATGGACAATACATGATGCCCCTGGGTTAACTTCATTTTGTGGTTTGTAATTTTAAGTTCCACTTTAATTGCATTTAATGATATGGAGTAGTTAGAATATTTTATATATGTATATATTTGACATAGATATTCCATATCTAAATATTGTAGGTCTTCAGACAAAGGGTAAATTTGCATGTCTAGTTTGTGGTCCTAAGATAAAATCTCGTCGTTCAAAAATCTTAAGAAAGGAGTTATTTGAGGAGTATATGCATTTCCTCTCTAAGAATCACAGGTATAGAACAACTGAAAGAATGAAAACTTGCCTTTGGAAGATTCAATACAATAGAAATCATCATCATGGTACGTATGGATCATCGTATATGAATTGTTATGTATTTTAATTTTTATTGTGAGTTGTTTACTGTAGTGGCCATATTTGATTTATGATGTAATTTATTAATTATAAACTAATATTCATGATGTCCATCGTGATCATGAAGGCATTAATGGTCTTCCACGAGGAATGAAAAGTTATCCTATTCAATTCAGCAGGTTGCCCTACTATGAGCGCCTACAAATTTCTCATTTGTTTGATACAATGCATATTGGAAAGAAAGTAACTGAAACCTTATGGCGACTACTAGAGCTAAGGAGGGAGAAAGATAAAGTTGTGAAAGTGTGCAAAGACATTCAAGAAATCAACCATGCAATGAAAGACGTCATCCAATTTCATACCAACAGAGAACAAGTTAATACAAACTCAATTCCATGGATGTTTACGGAGCAACAAAGCAATGTTGTCAAAGAAGTAATGCAGAAAATTAAATTTGCCACTAAATGTTGTGCACACTTGAAGAATATCATAACTAAAAAAGGTGATTTTGTGGGGGTCAAAACACATGATTGGCATGTCTTCATCAAGGTAATTATTATTGTTATGTCCATATAATTTTTTCTTGTTTGTATACTCTTTGTTTAATAAATGGCGTGGCTTGTATATTGATACAGTATGTTCTACCTCTCTCTCTTCCTGACAACTTTGACAACAATGTCAAACAAGTTATATATAATCTTGGTAAATACATGAGGTAACTAGCGATTACTTGCATGTGCTTAGTGTTTCTTTAATTCTCCGTATAATAATTTATATTTGTTTTTTTCGTGCACTATTTCAGCATATATTGTAATTTAATGTTTATTTTTGTTAAATATTGTTATTGGTTTGCATCACATGTAGATGGTTTACATCTAAAGAAATCCATAAAGAAGATATAAAGTATTGGAGGAGAGTGTGAAATGCAGAAGCATCTACCATCGACATTTTTCAATGCACAAGAACACTACCTCATACACCAAGTTGAGGAGATTGAGTTGTGTGGACCTGTGCACTCAAGGTCCATGTGGATGGTTGAGAGGCACTTGAAATTTATGAAGGGTTTGGTGAGACAACGAGCACATGCAAAGGGTTCTATTATGGAAGCATATACGGTATACCAAAGCATGTTGTATGTTAGTGAATACATTCCTATTTTAGCGTCAAAGCTCAATTTATGTCACATTTGTGATCCAGAATCCAATAACAAATTTGAAGGGGAGCAAATGAATGGGAAAGGTAGATTGAGGAAGCTGAAAGGTAATTATTAGATAGTGGATGTTTATTATATCCTTCATATTCTAATTGCATTTTCTCGTCATAATTGCTTCAATTAAGAGAATATATGTCTTTGTTCAGGAGATTTACACCTTTCTTTCATTTTAATGGTTATTGTCATTAAACAGTTGGTCGAGAATGGGATGCAATTCATTTATACATCACAAACAATCTTGACTAGATGAAGGTATGTATTGAACGATGCGCACAATCAGGTCATGGAATATCATGGGAAGGTGTGGCTTCATTGGTAAAAGAAGCACAATGCAATGGAGATAAAAATCTAACCGAAAGGGAAATCAATTTGGCATATGGTGTAAAAGATAAAATGGCAAGCATATAATTAATCAAATATCCCTCTTAATCTTTTATTTTTCAAATTACTTTTTGATGTACATGTTCTTATTTTCCATGTATTATTGCATAAGGACAGAATGGTTGTGTAATCTTTTTGTGTATTGCTTATTGCAGGTAAAACACCATAAGGATATGGTCTGCAATGGAGGTAGATATCGGATCAAAAAATTGGATGAAACAAAGAAACATCAGATTCTAGAGTTTCAGTTGTCTTTGAGGTTACCAATGTTTCATCTAGAACTGACAGACATCCAAAAGTCTCAAAAAATCGATACTATTGGTATTTGGAAGATATTATACAGTGTGACTTTAAATCCTTTAAGGTAGTTATATTCGTTGTCAAATGGTACAGGTTACGATTAAATCAACGTGATCCCAATAGAACTATTATTGAACATGATAATGGATTTACCATGGTAAACACAAGGTTGTTTGAGCCAGGAATAGAGCCCTATGTTCTTCCAAGCCAATGTGAACAAGTATTTTACTCAGAGGTTCCAGGTAAAGTGGGCTGGTCATTTGTTGTGAGACACGATCCAAGGGGAAGGCCGGTAAAGTATAACCTAGATGATGGTAATGAAGAGGGTTCTCTGGAAGAAGAATATGATGACGAAGAGCATTATCAACTTGAGTTAGCTGACAATGATGATCCAGTAGAAGATGTCCAAGAAATAGTTGAATCAGATGATGTAGCAGACAATGTCGATGAAGATTATTTCGATGATGACATGATGAGCGTAATTGATGATGATGACGATGATGATATGGCCAATCCTTACAATGTTGACTATGTATCTGATGATATAGATGATGACATGGATGAAGAATATGATGAAATATATTGAAAGGTAAATATTTAATTAGAACTATTATTTTATCTTATTTTAAAAAAAGGAGTTACTAACATCATTACCATCACCATCATCTTCATGATCATCATCATCGTCATCATCATCATCATCGTCATCATCATCATCATCATCATCATCATCATCATCATCATTTTCATCGTCAACATCAACATCATAATCATCATCATCATCATCAACATATTCATCATCATCATCATCATCATCAACAACATCTTCATTGGCATCGTCTTCATCATCATCATCATCATCATCATGGTATTCATCATCATTGTCGTTGTCATCATACATCATCATCTTCATTGTCGTCGTCATCATCATCACACACCATCATCATAAGGAAATCATCATCATTGTCATCATGATCATCATCACCATGCACATCATCTTCATCATTTTCATCAGCGACATCAACATCATAATCATCATCATCAACAACAAAATCTTCATCATCATCTTCATCATCACACATCATCATCTTCACCGTCGTCGTCATCATCATCACACATCATCATCTTCATCATCATCATCATAAGGAACTCCTCATCATCTTCATCTTGATCATCATTGTCTTCATGATCATCATCACCATGCACATCATCTTCATCATTTTCATCGTCGACATCAACATCATAATCATCATCATCATCATCAAAATCTTCATCATCATCGTCCTCATTATCATCATCGTCATCCTCATGGTCTTCATCATCATCATCGTCATCATCACACATCATCATATTCATCATCGTCATCGTCATCATCACACATCATCATCTTCATCGTCATCATCATAAGGCAATCGTCATCATTGTCATCTTCATCATCGTTGTCTTCATGATCATCATCACCATGCACATCATCTTCATCATTTTCACCATCGACATCAACATCATAATCATCATCATCATCACCAACATATTCATCATCGTCGTCTTCATCATCATCGTCATCTTCATCATCATCGACATCATCACACATCATCGTCTTCGTCGTCGTCGTCCTCATCATCACACATCATCATCTTCATCATCATCATCATAAGGCAATCCTCATCATTGTCATCTTGATCATCATTATCTTCATGATCATCATCACCATGCGCATCATCTTCATCATTTTCATCGTCGACATCAACATCATAATCATCATCATCATCATCAACATCTTCATCGTCATCGTCTTCATCATCATCATCATCATCATCAGGTCTTCATCATCATCGTCGTCGTCATCACACATCATCATCTTCATCGTTGTCATCGTCATCATCACACATCATCATCTTCATCATCATCATCATAAGGAAATTGTCATCATCGTCATCTTCATCGTCGTTGTCTTCATGATCATCATCACCATGCATCATCTTCATCATTTTCATCGTCGACATCAACGTCATCATAATCATCATCATCATCATCAACATCTTCATCATCATCATCTTCATCGTCATCGTCATCGTCATCATGTTCTTCATCATCATCGTTGTCATCATCACACATCATCATCTTCATCATCGTTGTCATCATCATCACACATAATCATCTTCATCGTCATCATCATAAGGCAATCGTCATCATCGTTGTCTTCATGATCATCATCACCATGCACATCATCTTCATCATTTTCACCGTCGACATCAACATCATAATCATCTTCATCATCGTCGTCCTCATCGTCATCATCATCATCATCATGGTCTTCATCATCATCATTGTCATCATCATCTTCATCGTCGTTGTTGTCATCATCACACATCATCGTCATCATCACACATCATCATTATCATCATCTTCATCAATATCATAATCATCATCATCATCATCAACATCATCATCATCATCTTCATCATCATCATCATCATTATCATCGTCATCCTCATGATGATGATAACCATCATCATCATCATTGTCATCGTCGACATCAACATCATCATCATCAACAACAACAACAACATCATCATCATCATCATCATCATCATCATCTTCATCGTCATCATCATCATTATCATCGTCATCCTCATGATGATGATAATCATCATCACCATCATCAAGATCATCATCATCACATGATCATAATCATCATCATCACGATCATCATCATCATCATTGTCATCATCGTCATCAACATCATCATCATCATCAAAAACATCATCATCATCATCATCAACATCATCAACATCATCATCATTGGCATCAATATCATAATCATAATCATCATCATCAACATCATCATGATCATAAACAACATCATCATCACCATGCTCACATGCTCAACTTTTCAATCATCCTTCAAAGCTATATTTCCATTTATCCAAGATAGGGATGTGGCGTTATGTAGATGGTTCTTCCCTCATTAATGTGAAGGTTCTTTATTTAAGTTAGGATGTTTTTCTTCCTCTTAGGTTTGCATCTCTCTATTGAACATATATTTGGGACCCATAGTTCTAGAAGTCGAGGATCATCAGCATTGCCATCATCATCATCATCACAGTCATCATCGCCATCACCATCATCATCATGAGGATGACGATGATGGTCGTGATGACGATGATGACGATGATGATGAAGATGACGATGGCGTTGATGATGATGATGATGATGATGATGAGGGTCCTAATAATGAAGATAACGATGTTGAAGATGATGATGACAAGGATGATGATGGTGATGATGGTGATCATTTCCATCATCATCGTCATCATCACCGTCATCATCACCATTACCATCATCATGATGATGAAGATGACGACAATGACGATGATGATGATGATGATGAGGGTCATGATAATGAAGACCACGATGTTGAAGACGACGACGATGATGATAACGACGATGATGATAATGATCATGATGATGAAGATGATCAACATAACGATAATGATTAGGTGAGATTGTAGGGATTACCTGAGATCGCCATCATCATCTTCACCTTCAGGGGTTTCGTTGTAGGGATTAGGTGAGATCGCCATAATCATCATCATATTATAATAAAAATACTATTCCTAATTAAAAGTTACATATACTAAAAAATACATATAGCTAAGTTAAAAATACTATACCTAATGAAAAAATACTATTATGGCAATTTATATAATATAAAATAACATATAATAGAAATAAAATACATATAATATAAAATAATATTTAATAAAAATAAAATACATATAATATATAATAACAAATAAATAGTCTATTTGGACATTGTTGTGACTCGTTTTGCACAGTTCTATGCAATTTGGCAGTTTTTGTGAATTTTGGAGTAGCTCGGGTGGAGCTCAGGGTTCAGCATTGGAGCTCACTGTTGATAATTGGAGCTCACGGTTGAGAATTGGAGCTCAAGGTTCATAATTGGAGCTCATGGTCAAGAATTGGAGCTCACGGTTCAAATCTAGAGCACACGGTTCACATTTTGGAGTTCACGGTTTTGATTTGGAGCTCATGGCTCAGTGGGTAAGCATCATGACCTCATTTTTTGGGCATGCTGTGAAAAGCATTTTTGGGCATGCGGTGACAAGGGTTTTTTGTGTGTGTTGTGATGTTTGCTCCTTTATGTCGATCTCAAAAAGTAGTGGTCCAATATTGAATTTCCTTAAGGGGGAGGGGACCCTATGCTATATAATTTGATACCATCAACCGCTCACTTTGGCAAGTTGCTCTGGCACCTCAATCTCATAAACCCATTTCCCAATAACCAGGGTTGGGGTTTACCATCAGCACCCCTATTGGTCATTTCATTCCTTAACATGTAGAACCGGAGCCTGGACTTTTGGCCTTAGAATATTTAGTTAATGAGTGTTGTCTTAGAACATGGCTCGATGACTATGCTCATAAGTAAGTAAACAACATGCTCATAATCCTGCTTCCACTAGGGAAATTTCATCGAAATATATGGCTCATATAGTGCTGTGATGTTTGCTTTTTTTTTCCAAAGAAAAAAAGCATAATTTTATTTCATCCATAGAGAGACAAAATTACATTTTGTAGATATGCAATGCATATTTGTAACCATAGTTCAAATCCTGTACAAAACAAAAGTCTATAAACACTGCCCAAACCCATTCATCGGATGATAAATCACCCCATCTATCCACAAAAATAGAAATAGAGAACAATTTCATGGTATCAAGTTCGTTCCATGAGAACATCAAGCTAAAACAGCCCATATAGTCAACAAAATAGTAATGAAAATATCATCCAACTATCATATCCAATAGTTCACAAACATAGAAATCAATACTGTCCAAAAAAAAGAGCGAACATCTGGCTCCAAGCCATAGATCAACAACAAAGTCTCATAACATCTCTGTGATGTTTGTTGTGTATTCCAAATTGAATTTTTAGATGCCCTAGATTGCCACATTACATGAGGATAGATGAGAGCTAGGGGAAACATTATCTCTTGGATCACCGTAGCCCACCCATCATCGGAGATGCAAGGGAGTAGGGAGCAGTTCTATGTGAATACATGACCCGAATAGAGTAGTGGTTTACCTTCAAAAATAGTTCCCACTCTTTATTACATGCCAAGATTTTTACAACAATTAGAAATCTGACTTGAATGAGATGAATCCCCCACCTCTATATGATTATAAAGGGTTTGTCAATGTTGGAATGAACTCGATTAACCACTCGATTTCCAATATTGATCTAACTCGGTTTATGGATGATTGGTTTTTTCTTCGTGTCATTTAGATCATCCATGTCTATATGTATCTGAGCTATGCATCAAATCGAATGGATAGCATATACAACATAGGGGTTGTCCACTGGATAGGGGAAACACATGGATTACCAACATGAGGGAAAGCCATTGAATATGCTAATGCTTGGACTATAATAGACTAAGGAGATGTACTAGAAATATTTACCTTGACTTGTTGATTTCACTGTTAAGTTGAACCTAAATGACAAACACAGAGGAGCACTAAGCAAGCTACAAGACTTTGTAGGAAATCGAATGAGTATAGATATAATGATGTTAGTTCCTGGAGATCCTGTAAAGTGGATGCTTGGTTGCTCTATAGGTTCCAAATATTTAGGTTCCTCATTAGATGCTTCACTAGATGAATCATATATGGGGCCCCCAAAACTATGATTATTGATTTCAAATATAACATCCAACTCTTCATGAAATGGATAAATGCATGCATTTTCCATCTCATCATCAAACAGGGGTTAACCTTACTTCATCCAGCTAAAAGAAGTTCACATATTTAAAGAACACAATACTAAGGCTGATAGCTTATCCAAAAAAACATTAACCTTGGCCTCAGGCCATTTTTAGTTTACTGAATTCATTGATGGTGAATGTACTGATCAGGGCACTTTCCATCTTTTCTAGCCCTTAGCACTTGAGTCTTTTGATGTGTTGTTGCTATTGACATCCTTTGGATGATTGAGGTGGATGATCCCCTCATATTATTGATCTCTCTTGTTTATTGCTTCTTTGGATTTTACTTCAGTATTAGACTTGAATTCTCTATCTATTGAAGGTTAGTGATGTAGATGTAGTCAAGATTCCTAGATTATAGGTGTTACCTTTGAAGGTTTGCCCAGTATTCCTGTGAAGCTGATCAATTGTCATCTGTCTGCTAATGATGAACATAGCTGTATCTATTCCATGTTCTCAGCAATAGTTGAAGTTGTAACTAAGTTAACTTTGATTTCAATGAAATAACAAGGAACTGATATTTTCCCTTGGAAAAAAAAAGTTACTTGATCACTAATATCAATTGATATTCCATCACTCTTATTGGTAACTCCAATTTTTTCACATTTCTAGTAACCTCCAAATTCCAAACTCTTTGTTTTCACAGAGTTTTTGTGATGTTATGGGTCCAAAAATAGTGGAGATTGGCATCCTAAGGTTGAAATTTAGCATACTAAGCAACGCTCAAAATTGAACCCTTCACAGCCCTTCCAAAGGGTTCTAGCCCTTCCCAGAAGTGTAAAGTTATTATTTCCCTTCAAAAAAAATTAAAAATTTGAATTTTACCCTTCCAATAAAGAAGGGTATAATTTATATCAACATTTCAAAAGAAGAGAAGCATTTGAAATTACCCATTCATATAAATATCTCAAGATGTTGAAACTCTTATGCTATAAAGTTCAACTCATCATTCAAAATATTGTAAATATGATAAATTATAATCACTTACTCATGTCATGCACTCAGTGCTTAGTTGTTGAAGATGGCCAGTAATCATTAATGACTATGAGGCACTAGCAATCGAGATGTTAATCTGGCTCCCGAGTCACTAGGGGCTGTAATCTAAAGTGTGACAATGTGTCAGCAACTACTAGGCCCAAAACGAGCTCCAACATTTGTGCCTACTACCTTATATGTGAACCTCGCTACCAATGTCCACTTTTTTTTCGTCAAAATGAAATTCAAAAGGTAGGTTTGAAAAGTCCTCCTCTACAAAAATTCATTTCTTGCATGAATATCATGGACTCACGACAACTATAAATAACACTCAATGTCATGCAAATACAAATAATGGCATGTAGCTAGGATCACAAATTGTGCAGAAATTGATTTATGCATTGCTATAGAGAGGTGTCATTGGGAACACGATATGGAGAAACAATGGTTATTAATAAAATTTAAAAAAAAAATTGTTGGCTCAAGAGTAGTCTTCAGTTTGATGAGTTGCATGATCGTGATGTTATCTCCCTCCATCCTTCCAAACATTTGTGGTTTCTCATGACATTTGTCCTCAACGCTACCAAAATAGTTATTACCAATATGATTGCAAGGCATTCATTGAAGGTGAAGTCCTTAATTTTAGGTCTTCTTCCTGATTATCATGCCTTTTGGTAAGACAACAAAGAGGGTAGTGGCAAGCATCAGCATGGAAAACTGTCTCAACATAGAGGTTATACACATTAATTTTTTTTCATTAAATAATTTAAATTCCTACCCGTGACTATGGATTCAGTGAATCATGGACTAGTACAAAACACAACAAATTTTAGAGCCACAAGCACTTAACTACTCACACCTATAAATTTCTGAAATCAACCATTAATAATCTTCTTTTGGTATTATGTTTCAATCTAAACCGCGGATCGTTAAACTCAAACATGCAATGAGTTGCAAGGATTCAATTGACTTAGGCCCCTCCATCACATACATGCATGCTTTTACAACAAGCGCTGAAAGAACAATATTTGGTTTTAGAATTTTTTTGTGTGAAAGGGTTTGGTTAATATATACTTGTCTATTAAAGTACAATTATTTATATTTCCCTTCATCTCTGAAGGGCTCAGAGAATAAATGCCCTTCCATTTGAAATTAAGACCCACCCTTCAAATTTGATCATTGATCCTAAGGAGCACTAAGCAAGCTACAACACTTTGTAGTAAATCAAATGAGTAGAGATATAATGTCTTTAGATGACCTTTGTGGTGTAGAAAGTTGGTTAGATTTAGAATTATTCCCTGGTGTGAGTGATATTTGATGTTTCCTTGCCCTTTTTCCATCCCTTGGTTTCATCAAATCATTGAGGAAGGCTTGATATAGTTAATTTAAGAGCCTTTTGATCTGTACTAATTTAAGAGCCTTTTGGTTCTTTCTAATCATATATATAATCCACGGTGGTGAAGAGCAGACATTTCACTTGAATGATGTTTGGGTCTTGAAGCAAGTACTATAGGTTTTTTGATGTCCTCCAATTTTTTATTTGATGATTTTATGCCAATTTTCACCTTAGGGTTGAAAATTAATATGGGAAAACAAGAATCGTCAAGACAAGCTAAAAGGAATAAATCAGCAAATATTATAGACTGATATAAATGTATTTAAAACATTATTTTCATTCCTGAACATGCCAAGTAGCAGATCTGGAAATGTCCGCCCTTCACCACCATCGATTATATATATATATATATATATGATTGTTGTAGGTTACCACTGGGAAATATGCCTCTGAAGTGCTGGCTTATGCACTACATAGTAGTAGTGAAGAGGTTAAAACATCCACTCTACAGGATCTCTAAGAACTCAACATCATTATTTTTCCATTACTGTAAAGGCGATGTACTAGAAGATTTTCCTAGACTTGTTGATTTCACCGTGATGTTGAACGTAAATGATGAACAGAGAGGAGCACTAAGCAAGCTACAACACTTTGTTGGAAATTGAATGAGTAGAGATATAATGTCTGGAGCAATCTGCATACATCCTTCACTTGAATGATGTTAGTTCTTGGGAATCCTAACATCATTCAAGTGAAGGGTGTATGCACACTGCTGCAATATCATGATTCAACCATGAGGTGCTTAGTTGACTGGAAATTGGGTTAGGTAATACTTTTCCATTAATGGAAAATCATGAATTTTATGGTTTATGCTTTGGGTCTTGAAGCAAGTACTAGGTATTTTGATGTCCTCTATTTTTTATTTGAATATTTTATGTCAATTTTCACCGTGTCTGATTTT
>LPNX011207854.1:153081-214151 GCA_001517045.1 Pseudotsuga menziesii
GCAGGGAGGGGCCATAAGAGCTTCCACCTTCACATGGTTGGTCCTGTTTAGTAGAGAATATAAATTATTCTCGAAATAGAGAGGAGCTCAATGAATGGTAAGGAATAATACATTAAAAAACATCTATTTCTATATTTTTACTGTGTAATTTTCACTATTGCTATTTGACTCCTCCATTGGAACTTGTTACAGATAGCGTTGAGAAACATTTCCATAGTTAAAAGGCAAGAAATAGAGTTTTGATTAGATCGATGGCCTTATATACATAGTATTTTTGGTTATCCATGTTTTATCAGGTGATATATTCTTAACAATTAATTTACTTGAATAGTTGAATATTATTGTAATTTACATTGTAATAGAATTGTATTTATTTAGTTTGGTTTTGTTATTTTCATAAACAAACATAATTATATTTGATGGGTCCTAACATGAAAGTATTGCAACAGGACAAAAAATGAAGTATGTTGAATGATGTTTTGAAAGGTAAAGCATAAGAAGACAGTGTGAAGATCCACAAATCAAGGTATAATTATGTTTTCTTTTGTTTGATTGAGCTATGTATTGGGTATTTATGCATGTGCACACACATACATTTAGTTGATGATGATGATTACCATACATTGAGGTGAACTTTGTTCTATCTGATATAAACAATTACCTTAAATATTTTGATTTATCACGATAACTAGCCCATTGGTAATACTTTACCAATACCATCTAGTGAGGACAAGAAAATTAAATGTAGGAATTTCATTACAAGAAATTTTATAGGAATTTGAGTTTGATGGGAATATGAAAGGTCAAAAGATAGAAAAAGATAGATAGAATTGTGAGGAAAATGGTATCTGAAGCATTGTTTCCCTATTATTCTGCATGAGTATATTGTTATCTGCCCCAGTTTATCTTTCTCCAGTAGTTTTGTAATTTGTTTCTTAATCTCATATCTTGTTCAACTTTGATGGTTGATTGTGCAGTGCTAAACCTATGTTTATATTTTTGCTTATCCCTGTAGGTTGTGAATTGGGCATGGTACACATTGGCATTTTCAGTTTCCATTGTAACTTTTCACCCCAACATCACTGTGCACTTTATTACTCATAATTGCTAATTTGTTACAAAGTCTTCTTTGTGCAAATCTTTTATTAGGCATCTATATATTTCTGTATTGCTTCCAATTTATCACCGAGTTTAAAGTGGTCACTTAGAGCAAACATCTCAACTCTAGAATACAAAATAAGAATGACTGCATTGATAATTATGGTAACAAAGTATTGAGATCTGCTTGAAAAAAATAAAGATCTATTTGCTACTTTATTTATAAAAGGCATTGTTTAAATGGTTAAGTTATAAAAATTGTTTATTTTTGTTGTTTTTAGGCAATCTTCCAGAGGTATCCACAGCCTAAAAAAGAGTATCATTCATTTTCACTGATTTAGAATGATAGATCACTAGATTTGGTATGACATATTTTCTCTTAATGCAACATTTTCACATTTGTTGGAAACAGTTTCGATGTTCTTTCCCAAGGAAAACATGTTTTTATTGAAGAAAGCCCATTTGCAACCATGACTTTTGGTGGTGTTGATCCTAATCACTTCAAGGGTAAAAATCAATATGCTCCTGTTACTCGAAACAATTATTGGAAGGTATGTAATAGAATCATGTTAGTTTTCCAGGTTTAAGATTGATTGTATTTAAGGATAAACACATGCATACCATGTTAATTGTATGAGTCAATATAGTTACTAGTAGTTATGTCATGGGATTAATATACTCTAATAAATCGATTTTGTTATTTCCTTCAGTTTGACATGGGAGACTTCCTCATTGATGATCAATCAATAGGTCAGCATACAGTCCATCTTATTCAATTGGGCACATGATTGCTTCTTAAGGAATCTTATGAAAATATTGATGGCATTTTATGAACATTTTGTTGCATGTTTCTATGCTGGAGGTTGTGTTTCTATTGCAAATTCTGGAACTTCTTTGCTAGCTGGTCCATCGGTAAAGCATGCATACCTTTGATCTTTTGTAAATTTCTTGTATAAGTTAGTGGTGTTTTCTAGGTCTATACATGATATGCTATTGTTGTAAAGCATAAGTGTTCCATAGCCACACCAAGGATATAGGGCAGAAAAATCTATTTCAAAATCATAACCAACAGAGTATTATCATTTAAACCACTTTTCTTTGAAATCAACATTAGTAGACAATTTTATTAGCTAGCAAGTTTAAGTATTAACAACCATCATGTTTCATCACATAGGCATTATTATCATCATTTAGATTAACTGTAAATACTACTGTATATCAACATGAATTTCCAGCTGAGTTAACCATCCTTTTAAGGGTTTATACAAGTACTCCTTCGCCTGAAAAGAATGCTTTTGCAAGACAAAATTCAATTATATTGTTGAGATTTCCCCATAACTCAAATATGACCCTAACTTGGTTGATTTTGCAGGTCTTTTTGATAGGTTTTAGGGCTAGAAACAATAGTAACATTGATCAGTAAGAAAAGAGTCCCTAAATTTCCCTACTAAACAATTAAATGGGGTCGTTGTAAGGCATAAAGTAACTTTTTATCAAGGCCAAATCATCCCAACCCCCGAAACATGTCAAATATGAAACCCTAACTCTGACTTTTGAGTGGGTTTTTAAGGTTGCTTCTCAAGTTCGTGGATGTAGACAAGAAGATAGGTGACGCACTGGAGGATCTAGGGCTAAATAGGTAGACCAAAATTTGAGGGTGGCTTATAATTTGAAATTGTTGTTATTTTTGGATTATTGAATTTTATAAATTTCTAAGGTTTTCTAGTTTATAAAAACGCGGATCTAATCTAACACTACACTAATCACGCAAATGCGTCTATTTACACATGAAATACTACATTTTGATCAAAATGACAAATATTAGGGTTTTTGTGAAATTTACTTCAAACCCAAGGCCATGAGGGATGGTGATCAGCTTCTCTCTTGGAATATTTCCCTAAGCCTCACCAACTAGGACTTCCAAAAACAACCTCTAGGGTTTGTTGGAGGATCCTAATTAGGGAAAAATTCAGAGATCTAAGGACAAACAAGAGAAAGATCCTTCAAGAGGATGATTTATAACATGTAAAAGTTGACAAAAGCTGGTAAAAATCCCTAATTCAGAGAAAACATAGCATTGCAACCACCATTCAATCCATAGAAGCATAATTTCACCAAACTTTACCAATGGAGCAACCAAGAAAACCCTAGATCCTCCTTGTGCTTTTGTTCTTCCAACAATGCTAGCATCAATATTGCATGTGCAGGAAACCCTAGAATTCACCCATCATTTTACCATAAATCCAAAGAAGAAATAGTAATATATTTGATAAGCTTCCCCTGTGAATCCATAGGCAAGCTTATATCAGAGCATATTCTTGGCATGAAATATTTTGCTAGATCCATTGATTTGCAGATAATGGTGCTTCCACATGATTCAGTATTGTAATTGCAAGAGGAAATTCACAAACATTAATAGATTCTCAGCCAGTCGTAAAAGGACAAGCAAGCATACATTTAAATCCCAACAACTATTTAAAGGATCAAAGACAATCACCTGTCTCTTCTATTGAACAATCATAGAGTGAAATTATGTTGCATATAACTTGATTTTTGCACTGTTACTGGATCCACCACCCTAGTGTGTAGGATCCAACATATCATGCCATAACTTACTAACATCATTAGAATGCATTAACAAAGCTAGAGTAGGAGTTTTAAGCAAAAACTTTGAAAAAAAATACAATTTATTTTTGTGATCAACTTTTTTGTGGGATTCATTTTGCTTGTCAAAAGTGGGCCAATCTATTGCTCCTGCAACTCCACAACCATTGTAAACCAGTCTTTATATGGAATCATTGGTTTGTGCTCTTTGTATGAAGTCATAGACAATAAGGCATTCCTTGCCCCATGCATAATAGCTAATACAAAGTAGTTAGATGGTAATCGTTGTGCTTAATACTTAGCCACCGATGTTGGTTATAATGGAACATTATGTTTGCGTGTAGTAAAAAGCAAATGTGAAGCCTTATAGAGTTTCGCTTCTTCTAGCAAATACTTTATTATTAGACCGTGAGATATCTCGACTTCAAGATCTATTTGTTTTAGCAGCCAAAGCATTCATAGACTCCATTCACTGCATCAAAGGCATTGATCAACTGATCATTGGTCTTCTTATAAATAAATATTTCATAAAATATCTATTTCCATCTCTCCAGGAAAATAAAGGGATTCACTAGCTTCAAAAGGATTGGATGCTATAAACTCGTGCTCCCAGCCTGTAGAAAACACAACAGCAACACAAAGCATAAAAATGGAAAGCCTATATAATAAATTACAAAGGGAAACGCCTGATAAATTTGGATAAATTGGGTTATAAGGGAGATCAATGTTTTTCCTGCATTGCCAGCCTCTCCCAGGGATCCACTTGTCACTATTTTGTTGTCCAAGTAACGGCAAAGGGAATCGTTGTCTTTGAAAGGCAGTTGAGCAAGGATACATAGTGATTTAGCTTTGGGAATTTAAAGTGTTGTCTTTGATAGAAAATAGACACCAACACACACAATGATTCCTTTTGGAAGCAAAGACAAGTAAAAACATCAATGAACAACCAATCTGGAGTCACCATCTAGAGTTAAATAGTTACATGAGATTATTAGAAGCAAATTGTTGTGCATGATGACATGTGTGCATTGGAATCTCAACGATTTAGTTTGGAAGGACAATAGGCTTTGCTGGGGAAGGCAATTACTGCTCAAATCACCAAATCTCAAGCCCACGTGCATGACAAATCATTGTCTTGAGGGACCATATGGAAAATTGTTGTTGTGTCTGGGAGGAGCCTGCTTTAACATACAACAATTTAGCCTAGGGGAAGGTTGAACGCTTTGCTAGAGGAAGTTCCTCTATAAGCCACCAACTCCCCAACCCACACTTGTTATCAAATCGCTATATCTAGGTGAAATCTTTCAATTTTTTTTATTGTTAAATATACCAACAGGTGTCGCTTTTCCAACAGTCTTTCAACGCTTCGGTGAAACCTTTCGACAACACTGTCATGACTCCGATGCTTCAGACCATCAGATGAACGATGCTTCAAGTGTCGGGCTAAGTCGAATATCTTACGGCGTCGCCATGCCTCCAATCCCTTTTCCCGTCAAAAGGTCAACTCTTCAAGTGTCGGAGGGAGTCGAACCTCTGACACTTTCTGGATAAAAACATCGACAACGTCACCATTCCTCCAACACTTCTACCCATCGAAAGGCCGACTCTTGAAGTGTTGGATGGCGTTGTATTTCCGACGGTTTATGCAATTTTTTATTGACACTTTGGAGGAGAAAACTGTTGAATAGGAGACAACATGGTGTGTCAGATCTTCAACCCACATTGGTAGGCTGTCGAATATTTGACGTTATGCCACCGATGGCAAAAAAAGTGTATGTGTCGAAAATGCGACAGAGAAGTGTCGAAATTCAGACATGCAAGGTGTCGGGTTTTGGGTTGAAATTCTGTTGTGGATGTTAGAGGTTGTTCTGGTGGGTTGGATATTGGCTGGAATAATAGGAATGTAAAGTTTCTCAATTTATGGGGTTGGAGTCTACTATTGGGATTTATTTCTCGACCCTGGACTTAGGAGAAGTATTTACAGATTGCAATGTTTATAGTCCTTATATCAATAGGATCCCCTTCTGGGATTCCTTGCTCAACAATCCTCTCCTTAGAGGGGAATCGGTAATTCTAGGAGGTGATCTAAATTTCTCTTTGTGGAAAGCGGAAGTTTGGGGGGTACATGCTTGGGCTGACTCTTTAACTAGGTTTTTCTCTCAAACACTAGTAGAGAAAAACTTGATTGACATTGATCCCATCAAACTCAAACCAACTTGGAGGAACAACCATTCAGGAGATAACAGGGTGGCTAAGTGTTTAGACAGGTTTTTTATTTCAGAACAAGTGGTGGACAGATTTAATCATTTGAGGCAGTGGGTTGGGGCAGGGGGAGGCTCTGACCATTTTCCCATTTTCTTTGAACTTCAAAATGGCCCGACTAAGCCCTCCGGGCCGCTAACCTTTAATAAAATTTGGCCTATGATAAAGTAAGTGGGATTTATATTCGTATGCTTCTTATGCATCTGGATTTTGATATTGGTTTTATCAGGTGGATCATGAGCTGCATTACAACTGTCTCTTTTTTTTAGTCCTTATAAATGGGGCGGCCTCTTCTTTCTTTCATTCGGAGAGAGGTCTTAGACAAGGGTACCATATCTCTCCCTTACTTTTCCTTTTGGTAGCGGAAGGATTGAGAAATGCTTTAAGGGAAGCCAAAAGACAAGGATTTTTTAGGGGAATTCAGGTCGCTCCAAATCTCTTCATAACACATCTACTTTTTGTAGATGATGTCTTAAATTTATGCACTGGTTCGGTAAGGGATGTTGAAACTCTTCGATGGATAGTAGATATTTTCTCAAAATCTACGGGGATGGAAATAAATACTAGGAAGTCCAATCTTTCTACTAATTTGTTGAGGGAAGATGAAGTACAGGACTTTGTAAGAGTTTTCCCCTTCAACCTCTTAGAGGTGGAATTGAGGCTGAAATACCTTGGGATTCAACTAAAACCAAATGATTATAAGAAGAAGGACTGGAATGGCTTCTTGATAAGATGGAAAAAAGATTAAAGGTCTAGAGTCATAAATGGATCTTGAGAACAGGTATTTTGGTCTTGGTGAAGTCACTAATGGAGGAAATCCCAGTTTATTGGATGGCCCTATCCTGGATTCCAAAGGGGACTCTAGAGGATGCTAGGAAGCTCTGTTTTTGTTGTCTGTGGTGTGGGAAAGAAGAGGATTTTGTTTATCCCTAGGTGATATTGGAAAGAATTGTAAGTGTAATAACCCAAAAATTCGTAAAAATTTAAAATTTTTCAAGTGACATAAAATGTCTAAATTCGTCGTTAAGTACTTGCTAATGGTTAGCAGAAAATGAAATAGTTTATAAAATAACAAGGGGTTGCTTCTTTATAAAAACCTGTAAACTAAAGGTGTAATCTTAAAAACTTGTGTTAGTGCTGTTAATGACTTTGCAGTTGTAATTCTTTCAGAAGTAGAAAAGAACTTGTATTTTGCTGCTGCTAGATATACTGATGATTTTCTTTTGTCAAGTAGGGAAAGAATTCTTGTGTGTGATCGGGGCTTCCTTTAGCTTTCAGCTAACATAGTTGGACTACTGGTTCCTTACAGGTTTAGCTGGTAAGCGTAAGATCCAGTAGAGTATTATTTAAATTCAAGTCGAGAGGATACTTCCCTAGCATGAATAAGATGCCAGTTTTAGAATATTTAAGATCATCTTGACTCCAAGAGGTAACGTTGATCTTATTTGTGTAGTTACATCTCCATAATTTGTATTTATAACAAACTCCACAATGATGTTTACACAACTACAGATGCATGGGTTAAATTGTATGATCGATTACTATCAAAACATCTGGGTGATTGAGATTGAAATCTAAGGAACACTGGTACGCCTGCTTACATATAATCTAGAGTTTTAAAATAGAAAATATGTTTACAACTTGATACTTTTACAAAACACTATTCTCGCTAAAATAACTCAAAACCAAATTTTACTACTATCTAGTCTCTCAAAGTTTGGTATGCTACTTTTACTAGCATACCCCAATTACACAAATTTGTATAGTAAAGACTAGAGATAAGGGAGTTGTTTTATAAAATATAGGAGATATTGTTAAAACTAGGTTCTAATTAACATCTATCTTCCAACTCCTAACAAATAAAAAGGTTAACTCAAGATGTCATTACATCTCTTACTTAAAATAGTTTATGGTTAAAACTTGTCCCTTTTTCCTATGTTTGGTAAACAAGTTAGCAAAAATACATTATTCTATAGTGACTTACATCAACCCTAAAAGAACAACTTATCTTATTACTAAGGTTGATAGATTTGGTATCAAAATGATTGTGGTACAAAACATCATTAGAAATCCAATATGATAAGATTTTAATGATTAATGTTTTTGATTTGCAATGATCGTAATGCAGATTATAACTGCATAGGAATATGGAGAAGTTACCCACTTCAATGGAAAAATCTAGAAGGACACATGGAGGAGGAATTATCATTGGTTAGGTTGAATTGTGACTTCCCTAATCTTCATTTTGCAACAACAAGGGTTTCATTTTCTAGTGCGGCCGAGCTGGGAGCTCGTGGCCACCAAAAATCCTTGCTAACCTCCATCTCTCCATTTCCACTGTGAGCTTGGTCTTGGGAGAGGTAAGAACTGGTTTTTAGGTGTTTAAGTAACCTACAACCTCAGTGGAGAACTGGAGGAGTGGAACAATGTGTTTTCCTTCTCTGAATCGGTGATTTAGTCGATATTTTTGGGACAGCAAAATGGTGATAGAGTTGAGTGAGTTACTTCTTCGAACTCGTGGAAGTGTTGATGGTTCACCTTTAGTTTCACACTAAGGGTTTCAGTGGTACTGGCATTATAAAAATCAGGAGTTATTCCTCTTTCAGGTGCCATCAAGCTACTCCAACTAAATGCATTCATGACTTATCCAATGCCTCCTTATCAAGTAAAGATGTCATCCCATGTCCTTTACTGCATGAAAGATATAAAATTCAAAACACATTTAAAGATGTAACTAACACTTGTTCTTCTTGTGTAGGTTCTTCTTTTAGCGAGTGGGGTTAGTTAGAAGCTCAGTTCTCCCATTCATGGCTTCACAAACCTCGGGTAAGCCTTGGTTACACTAAGGGTTTTCCTCCTGCATTCATGTTGTGGTCCGAATGGCAAGAAACTCGATTGCTGGTTGTAGACTCCGCTTGGGTTTTTACTGTTAGTTACTTCTTTTTGTTTTAGAAAGATTTCAAAACCCTAAAGGGTAACGTGTGCAGGAATGTCGAAGGATATAGTAGTCGTGACAATATGGTTTAGTGATAGTGCCTTTACAGCCTATAAATATCTAAAAACTTCAATTTTTACTTTCGGCTTTAAGTCATAATCTTTAAATGATATTTACTGGCAGTTTATTTAATGAGATTTGTAAATGACTTATAAGGTTTTACATGTCTTGAAAGAATAGTTACTACTTCATTCTTTACTTTGTATAGTTGAGATTTAAACAAGCCTGAGCCTCGACCTATAGTTATAAAGGCCATAAGCCATTACTTCTTATTTGATTTTGTTTTTATCAATTTATTATAATGTTATTTGAATTTAATATCATATAATTTATAATGATTTATAGTGCAATGTTTTATGGGAAAAATTTATTGTGTTTAAGAGTAATATTAGTACTATGGTTTACTCTGAAGGGTTAATCAATAAAATACCCTATAGTTTTGTAATATAATAAATTTTACCCGATTAATTTTAACTCGGTTATTCTATTTACCTTCAGTGGTTTTACAACTGTTAAATTTTATTTTAAAAGTAAATTTATGCAAGTTTGTGAATAGGATGGAACCTGTCCTTCATAACCCTGGATAATTACCTTGAGGTTATAGTAAAAACATCTATTTTAATACAAAAACAAATATTATCTTGGAACAAATTATTATAAGAAATTATTGAGTACTACCTAGTTCTAAACCCTAAGTGATAGTTTGTTTACTATTCTTATGTTTATTTGTTTAAGTGTACCTATTGTGTTTATAATGAACAATAGTATTAATAATATTTCTATGGCTAATATGATTACTAAATATCTTTATATACGTAAATTCAGTTGTTGTATAAAGTAGATACGTTCAATAGATAGAGTGTTTACTGTTGTTTCTAAAGAATGAATCATATGCAAACTATAGAAGAATTTAGTTACATTTTTCATTTAGAGTTAAATAAGAATCATCATATCTACTTAAACACCCAGCTGTACTAGAGTACTTCCTATACTAGGCGTGGAAAAATACAGTATGGAAATCTATTTCTATTTATTTCTCATTTAGCATATATACTACTATTTCTAACATAATCTGTAAATTACTAAGTCCATCAATACACAATTACTCTTTTCTTCATAAACCCTAATAAAATACTAACATGCCTATATTTGAAAACTAGTAAACATTTTACTGAATACAGTACATAAATAAAATAACCTGAAACAATTAGAAACCTGTCAATGATGAGGTGACAACAGCTTAAGGAGGCTGTTCCTCCCAACCAACTCCCGGAGAAAGCTTAGTCTGCACTTCCTCTGGATCCCCAAGCTTGTTTCCTGGTCCTCCTGGTAGAGTACTGGGTGAAGGATGTATCCTTAAGACCTTTTATCACCTGACTACTCAAATTACCTCAGTAATACAAACTTGCTTACAGCAGTAAGAACTTCAGCCTAATAGCTGCAATAAGTCCAGTCTCAGTAGTTAACCCCTCAAACTCACTTCAGTAATCCCCTCCATTGAATTTCTCATGTGCACTTCATTCACCCTGAATGATCACTTCTCAGAATGAGCAACCTTAGCTATCTTCAATGGGAAATTTTATAGAAATGCCTAGGTCTTCTGGATTTGTTTTCACTTAATGAGCCACCTGCTCCAATTCCACTTTCTTGGGGAATCATGACCACAAATATAGGGAAGTTGCCACCTGCAATACTTGGAAGTAGTTTGAGGATGTTTCCACTTGTCAGTATACTCTCCACCTAGTCTCCTCCACCAAGTGACCAGTTAACACTCTTTTAACAGCTTCCCTAAGCTGTTGTCTCATCATTTATTTATTTATGAATAAAATATTCTGAATTACATTAATTATTCTTGACCCCACTTGGTCATCAATTACAAACTTAGCATAAAATATAACACAATGTTCCTCAATAACATTAAATTGTTTTTGCAAATTGGGGCATGTGACAGTAAGTCCTAAAGCCCTAGGTGGATGGGGGTTGAAGAACATTTTCTTATTTTCCAAAGATATCGCAGCTAAATGGGGTGGATATTATTGAAGATAGAAAGTCTTTAGACTCAGGTGGTAACCCATAAATATCTAGCTCCGGAGTCTGTTGAAGATTTAGTGAGATCTCCCAAAAAATCACATGTGGGTGGCTCGGTGATTTGGAAGGCTATGGTAAATTCGTTCCCGGTGATTGAATCAAAATTGGCTTGGACGATTGGAGATGGGAGGAGGCTCAAGATCAAGGAAGAAATATGGATTGGGAGTGCACATCGCCATCTCCTTTTAGAACGGACGGTGGAAGAATTGAGGGAGAGGGGTATAATTTTTCTGTCACAACTAGAAATCCCATTACAAGATAAGGCCTTGGCACAATCCTGGAGACAGGTGAATACCTTAGGATTACCAGAACCAGACCAACCAGCGTTGTCTCTGCTAATTCAGGAACTCAACATGGCACAAATTGTGCTAAGGGACAGGGAAAATGAACTCTTATGGGAAGGTGACCCACTAGGCATATACACTCTAAAAGTTGGTTATATCTGTCTAAGTGTAGTTGTGAATATCATGGAATCCGTTTGGTGGTGGAAAAAACTATGGAAGGTCAAGAGCCCACCCAAAACTCGCTTGTTTATGTGGAACACCTTGGAAAATAATGTCCCAACGTGGGACAACCTGCAGAAAAGGAATAAGGATGGACTTGGGTGGTGTGTTCTCTGTAAGTTAGAGGAAGAGACAGTCTCACATCTCTTCTTAAATCGTTCTTACATTAGAGAGGTGTGGGAAGAAAGCACACGAACAAATGGTGCCCCTTGCATCTGGGAGGGGAACTCAGTGTCTCAATCTTGGGAAAATTGGAATTTGGTGGCACGCCTCAAATATGTGGAAGCCCTACGTCTGTTGGTCATTTGGGGTATATGGTTGGTAAGGAATAACTACATTTTTTTTTGAAAAATCTTGTATGACGGTGATTACTGCAACACTTTATTATGGCATTCTAACTTCTTTCCCTCATCATATTAGAGAATAAAAACAAAGGGAGACCCTAGCTGATGAAATTGACCAGACTATTTCATGGGGTTTTTTCAATGGTGCAGCCCAAAACAACTTATGTGGGGAAGGGGGCCTTCTTTTCCTTTCAAATTCTCACTATTTTGGACTTACTCTTGGGTTGGGAGAGGGAAGTAACAACTATGTTGAACTTGTGAGCCTAAAGTTGTTGCTAATTTTTGCAACCGAAAAGGGTTTCCGAAAAATTAAATTTTTTGGTAACTCACTAAATGTTATCAACTGGATAAAAGGGACACAACAATGCAAGCAGTTAAGATTAGCAAATATCCATTTGTCCATTCCGAAGTTTCTAAACACTTTTGATACTTTCTCCTGTCGTCATGTTTACAGGGAAAACAACAAAGAGACGAACAAATCCTCGAAGGACGGTCCACAACTGGATCTAGGGACTTGGAATATAAAGGAATTCCAAGATGGATCTTCATTTGAATACTACCATCGGCTATTCATAGAATGAACACTCCTGCAGGACTGGCAGATCAAAGTTTAACTTCATGATAACTTATTTTACTTTTTTTTATTATATAGCAATATTCAAAACTTTTCCATCTTTTGTTGTTTATATATATATGGATTAATTATCAGGTTGACAAGCCAAGTGACTATCTATGCTCCTTTACTGCATATTTGGATGTAATTGAACTCTCTGTTGTAATAGCTCCATAAAAAAGAGCTACAGTATGAAGACAAAATGTCTTGGAAAAAATTTAGTTTCTCTCAGCAATGCACAATGGATGTGCATACACAGAATGTAATTTTGTTCATACCTAATGAAATAAAATTATGCTTTATTTCCCAGGGAAAAAAAGAAACACCAATTTCCAATTTGAATGTATGATATGCAAAATATACAACCTATGTTAAAGCTTGAAACACAAGGTTTACATTCTCGAGTTGTCTTAAGGGAAACAAAATTCTAAATAATTCTATTGTTAGCACTGCTCACTAATGCAAATTAGAATGTGTTACAAAAAAAATTGGTATGTCCAACAAATTAAAGTATTTGGTAGATTGCAATCAACTACAGAAACTAGTACACACTATTATATATAACAATGATAATTAGTACTTGGGAATGCTTATTATAAGGTGTCTTCCTGCCACTTACATACTTTCATAAGAGCGATCATGTGTGCCTCAACCTATCCTTTGAAAATTTAAAATGCAATGTTAGTGTTGCACTAGACTAGTACAATTCAACAAATTTAAGGTGGTTTTAACTTCGTGGGAGAAAATTGGAATCCTTAAGACATTAGATAAAATAATGAGATGGTGTAGAAGATTCATTTGGGATAACTTGCACAACAACATTTGATATTGTTTAGAGAAGTGGTACTCGATCTGAAACCCAACCAGTATACATGGATTTGGCTTCTTCAAAATTATTTTCCATACTTGATTTTACTTTAGTTCTTTATATTGTACAACTTGGAGAACATAATTCTTTTTTGTGTTCAATAAACAATCTACTAATGATGGCATATAATATTCCACCCCCTAATGATCGTTATAATTTCAACTCAAAACATCAACTTTCTAAACTCCAACACAATGAAAGTCCATAAATATTGACACAAAGAAAAACCTAATATTCCAACCCAATTCTTTATGAGTAAATAATGAGCCTCAGATAGAAACATCCAAGCACTTGGTTGAGCAATCAATTTCTATATAGGTATTGAATACTTTAATGATACAAATTTTGACAAGTTGATAATGGTCTAAAGATAAATATTAGTTATTAAAGCCTCCAATTCCCTTGTTTCTCAACTTTATACATACTCACTTCACATAGGATGGTACATTTCCATAAGACAATACTATTAGTAAGGGAAAGATGCCCTAGGGGAATAATGTGTCCACCTTCGAATCTGGACCATGAGATAAAGACATATCAAAGAAATCTCCATGCTGGTCAAGTGCATTCCAAGTTAGAATTGAAGAGATTTGTCTTACACAATCTCTTGAGATAGATTTAGAGACGTGACTCATTGTCCATTACTAATTTAGGGTGGCATGGACTATAATCATTATGAAATTATTCTTTAATTAGGAAAATTTTTCAAAACCTTTAAATTTTTATTGTAAAGACAATTTAAGAATATTTCATAAAAAAAAATCAATTATACATCAATTCCTAATAAAATATTAAATATATAAAGCAAATGCGAACTAAGAATCCCATAAGAAATTCAATGCAAGAACTATATCCAAATATGTATACACAATTTATAATGCTATAGGGTCCTTCATTAGTCAACCTAATCTCAAGAAATCACAATTACTAACAACAAAGAATAAATTGTAAATTTAGTGTCATAATTTATGGATTTTTTCATAATGCTCAAGGTATCTACCTTTTTCCCTTAATGCTCAAGGTATCTATTGTAAGTTTTGGATAGAGGTGGTGTTTTAACCATGCAAATGAGTGTATGCTTATTTGAAACAACATTGTAGTGAGTTATTTTAAGCATATATGAGCCTCATATTTAGAAGCAACAACCTTTATTAGAAGGGCTTCTCTCTCTTGATTCAATTCCCATATTGCATGCTACTTATTATAAGTAAACAACTACTACCATTGTAGGATAAGTGATATAGGGTGTTATTTTTTTTATTGGCATGAATTAGTGCATGCATACTGAGTAATATAGTGGGTATGAACTCAAGTGCTTCTAAGGGTTATTTCTAGCATATCTAAATTTCGTAAGTAGAAAAGAAACAATTTTGTTTGGAGAAGTAATACTTTGATCAACAACCCAACAAATAGATATGGCTTTGATTTATTCAAAAATATTTTCCATAACTCATTTACACGAGTTTGTATGCCTTGGGGAACATAATTATTTAGTTTTTTCCATTCTCTAAGGAATACATAATGTTACATATTTTTTTGATATTAATGGTCTTACCTCATTTTACATGAGTTTTATATTGTGTGTCGTAGGGAACATAATTATTTAATTGTTTCCATTCTATAAGGAATACATAATGCTAACATAATTATTTGATATCATTGGTCTTATGGCCTTAATGTTGTATGATATTAAGGTGGAATTATTGAAGCTAATAATAAATAAGAGCCACAATCTGGAAATGTCCCCTCCTTTGTTAATAGGTATTTTTATAACACAAAAGCTATTGAAAGAAAAGCATACAAGAAAAGCATCTATGCAAAAGAATAGGTGTCATCATCTGGAAGGTGGCACTTCAATGAAAAAATAATTTCTCGATTAAGGTGGCACTCTTTGGATTCCTTTGCCACCACAAAAAGTAAATGTCATTCGTTTTCCATGTGATCCATTAAATTTTTTCTCAACTAATTATGGGCCTATACCAATGACATGATAAACTCCAAGCAAGTCATCTTACTTAATAGTTGAAAACAACTAACTTTGATTCTTGTGTGATATGGTTGTGACCTTCCTTTGTCAAACCTTGATTCACAAAAGGCTAGAAATGCCTAGATAAGCTGTTATACTGGGTTGGATCGATCTATTTGTATATATATTTTCACTTTATTTATACATTTGAAATTCAAAAGCTTGACAAACTTACTCAAACAAAAAAACAACTGACAATTATAAGCTTTATAAATTAAACACAAATTACAAGCAAAGTAACATCCAAAACAATTAAACCATTTTTTTATAAATATGATATAGAAAATATGCATATTGAAACCTCCAATAACTTATTGCACCTCAAAAAACTTCTAAATAAGCATGCTAGATTGATAAAGACAAGTGTAATCGAATTTTGTTTATATGAAATAGATGGTTATAGAAGATTGCCAATAATCACAAGGAATTTTACACCATATTTATACATTTTTCCCACAAATGCTAAAATATCTATTTATGTGTGTGCCAATTAATGTCTATATGTATATCCCAACAATCACGTAGATTCATAAGGCAATTTCATCAATGTGTTATACTATTAATCAGTACACAAAATGAAATGGCATGTTTATTAAATATTTTGAGCAAAAATCATATGTAGCTATTAACTTTTCTTATATATTTCATTTTCAACTTTCCTAAGTTACTTAATTACACTATTATGCAAACTTCTTTATGAATGAAATAAGGCTTAAATTAACTAATCCCTAATGAATGAATGTCATTCCAAACTTTTAAATCGAATAGTCTAAATATTTTCTGATTTGAATATTGTTTATTATATAATTATACAATCTTTATTGCATTGAAGAATATAGTAATAACAAGAGCCACGAGGTGGAAATATATAGTAATAATAAGAGCCATGAGGTGGCAATGTATGTTAAATATGTTATTTTGAAATTTGCAGAGCCTATAAGTTATTGCCTTAAGCACTTAAAATAAATATTTGTGTAATTAAGATTGCTAGCTTAGAATTTAGGGTAATATGTTTCAGAATAAACATTAAGATTACCCAAATTTTGATTACTTGGGAACATTTAACATTAATGCACAAAGTATACTAATTACTAACAAGCAACTCAACATATGCTATTATCACTTGCTATCTAAATCCCTCACTACGTACATGTTTACCATAGTTAACTTTATTAACTCCAACTCATCATCCTATTACCATGATTAAATTGATTATAAAAAATAATCTTAATACTAACTATCCTTTAAAGTCTCAATTATATTTTTGTATTTCATGATTTCCCTTGTCAAGGAGAATTAGGAAAAAACATTACACCCTTCAAAGAAGTACACTAATATTATAGATGTAAATAATTCAATAACATTTTTATCCAAAAACTTTCACAATTTCTATACATTGACCAATAGTTCAGACAAAAGATTATACGATTTCAATTCACTAATTAATGGCATTGAAGCACAAATAAGATCACCAATTATGACTTTCACATTCTCAACCTCCACTTGATTTAGAAATGAGTTTTTCTCAAAATTAAAAGAACTTTAACACAAAACTTTTAAATAGCATGTCAATGATATTTGGTCAAACCCAACTTAATATAAAATTAGTTACAATAAAAAAAAACAACTATTGTACCAAATTATAATTAACAAACAATTTTTTTTAACATTTAAATATATCGTATTAATTATTAAATATCTTACTTCTTTTCTAATTAAATAAAATACCAATTACAAAATATATTACCCTACATCCAGTATATTTAAATGTGCATATTAATTAAAAAAAAAAAAATTACATCTTTTATATTTAAAAGTTTATATATNAAAATATTTAAATTTCGTGTATTGTCTTTCGATACATTATTAAAAATATAGTATTGCTATGCTTTCGAAGTTTTTGAACAAATTACAAAATTCCCAATTAAAATAGTTTTATGGCAGGAAAGTCCATCCTATTTCCATCACGTAGCCCAACCTATGGCAGGAAAGTCTATCCTATTTCCATCACGTAGCCCAACCTATTATTTTTATGGTTGTGATACCTCACATGTGAGAATGACAAACTCCTATCATTCAGTGATTTCGGGTAAAGGCATCAGGGGAAGACAATTCTTTATTTCTGTTCTTCAATACTATAGATGTATGGCCCTACTTGGAGAAATGGGCGCTCGGGGGAGGCTGGCATATGCAAAAGATTGGACCGGTTCCTTCTCTCTGAATCCCTTCTCCCTAGCCTCTCCTTCTACAGAACCCGAGCTACCCCTATTGATGTCTCTGACCACTATCCTATCTGCCTGGAGTGGGGATCCAGATCTTGCTCTCAGTGTTGGCCCTTTAAATTTAATAGGGCTTGGCTTTTAGAAGAGGATTTTGCTCACCTGGTCCTTCCTTCGTGGAAGACTCCTCTGGATTTTGATGACTATAGCCATATGGATGTACTCTCCCTAAAGTTGTGCAGACTTAAAAAATACTGTTAAAGATTGGGAGAGATTGAAGAATCATGAAAGGAGGAATCAAATTCTGGAAATTAATGAAGGTATAAAAAATATCTTGTTGGAGGATTCGGGCCTATTATCTGCATCAAACGCCAAAAAACTGAAGGTTCTTCAGGATAGGAAAGGTAAATATTGGGCCCACGAGATTACCACACAGAAGCTAAAGAGTAGAATACAATGGATTATGGAGGGGGATGCAAACACAGTTTTTTCACTCTTATGCATCTGCTAGAAGGAACACTAATACTATCTGGTCTCTTAATGACTTGGAGGGTCATCCTGTATCTGAGGACCCTGAACTTACGCTGTTGGGCAAACAACACGTTAGTTCTCTTTTTAGTGATGATAAGTCCACTAATATTGCTAACCAACTTAGAGTTATCAGGGTTTTCCCTCGTATGACATCTGATGATGATGTTGACTATTTCCTTAAGCCCATCACGATCCAGGAAGTTGAAGCAGTACTCAGGGCGTTTAAGAAGGATAAGAGCCCTGGCCCTGATGGCTAGCCTATTGAGTTTTTCTTAGCTTTTTATGATCTGGTGGGGGAGGATTTGGTATTGGCTGCGGAACAAGCTAGAACATCTGGGAAAATGTCTGGTGCCCTTAACTCTACTTTCTTGACTCTGATACCTAAGTGTGAGAAGTCGTTGACCTTCGTTGATTTTTGACCCATCTCTTTATGTAATTTGGTCTACAAGGTCATTTCAAAGATTGTTGCTATCCGACTGAAACCTATCCTCAACAGATCTATTTCTCCACACCAGTTCGGCTTCCTCAAAGACAGATAGATAACTAAACCTGTTGGCATTACCCAGGAGGTACTACACTCCATTAAGACTAAGAACTCTAGTGTCTTGGTTTTAAAACTCGATCTGGTCAAAGCCTTTGATAGAGTAAACTAGACTTTCCTTAGACTCTTACTTATCCAGATAGGCATACCCCTGCTAGGTGTAAATTGGATAATGGATTGTGTATCTAGTTCCTGTTTTGCTGTACTTGTTAATGGATCCCCCTCGGATTTTTTTCCTGCCACCAGAGGAATACGTCAAGGATGCCCTTTGTCCCCTTTATTATTCATCTTGGTTATTGAGAGCCTCAACAGAATTATTATGGATGCTTAGCTTAAAGGTCTTATAAAAGGCTTTCAATATGCTCCTGATCTAGCAATAACACACCTGCTCTTCGTAGATGATGTGATTCTTATTGGTATTGGCACTATTGAGGAGTGGAGTGCTTACAAGGATGCACTGGACCTTTTCTGCTCAGCTATGGGAATGTCGATCAGTTTGGATAAATCATCCTTTCTTTATCAAAATGTGAAAGCTGATATAAGAGGCAAAATTGCGAAGTTGCTCCCATTCAGAATGGATCCACTTACTTTGTGTTTTAAGTATCTGGGATACCGGCTGAAACCACTGGGTTATCATACCTCTGACTGGCACTGGATGATTGAGTTATTTGAAAGAAAGATACACAACTGGACTTACAGGTTTCTTTCTCTTGGTGGAAGGGTGATTCTCATTAAAGCTATTCTTACAGGGTTAGCTGTCTATTGGTTTGCTTTGGCCAGATGTCCTAAATCTATCATGTCCCTACTTAGAAGATCTATCTTCTCTTTCTTGTGGGGTTCCTCTGATGTACATCAAAAATCACATCTGGTTAACTGGGAATTTGTCTCACTACCTACTAAATATGGTGGTTGGGATATTAAAAACCTTGAATGGTTTGGAATATCGCTGAGATTGAAATGTTTGTGGCAGCTTCTAATTGGTACTGGTCTTTGGAGCAAAATTATTGTCCATAAATACTTTGGGAACAAGTCATTGGAGGACTGGATTCGTGCACATAATTTCAAAGTTACAGTCACTTCTTATTTCTAGAATGGTTTCATTAGGATACTTGTGTGGATCACTAGCCAGCTGGGATGGAGGGTGGAAAATGGCTTAAAGATCAGGTTGGGTGTGGACCCTATTGCTGGGCACAATTCTCTGTATCTTATGTCTATGGAGCTTAGAGATTACCTCCTTGATCTGGGAATTTCAACTCTCACTCAGGCCCAAAATTTGGATGGTAGTGGACCTATTGGTACTAACTGGTACACTGCCTCAAATTTGTACCTAGGTAGCGAATGGGCTGAACAACGGAGTACCTTTGTTAAAGGCTTGACTCATGGGGGTATTAGAATTGGAACTACTGAAGATACTCTTCTTTGGTTGTATGACAATCAGCTGGGTTTAGTCACAGCTGAAAAAGCATATGAACTTATTGTTTCAGAACATTGAACTATCTTGGATAATGACTTCCTCTCAAAGATCTGGCATCTGATTATTCCCCTTAAACTGAAATGTTTCATCTGGCTTACTTGTAATAAGAAGATCAATACTTGGGACACTCTCTGTAGGAAGGGTTGGCATGGTCCCAATTGTTGTTGTTTGTGCAAGGAGGCTGTTGAGTCCGTTGAACATCTTTTTGTTGGTTGTATATTTGTTAAGCAGCTGATCTGGGATCTCAATGTTTTGTTTGATGTCCACCTTCTTTGGACTCCGCCTACCCTTTTGGAAAATCTCATTAACTGGATCTCGAAGCGGGGTATCTATCAATACCTGCCTCTATTTCTCATTTGGAATATCTAGAAGGCTAGGAACCAATATATTTTTGATGATATGACTCCAAATACTGCTAGTCTCTTACATATCACTATGGATGAGGTAAATTCTTACAAGGTCCCACTGAAGTCTAGGCAAAAGTTTCATGACATTGGTGAACCACCTGTATCAAAGTATCCTATGGTTTTCTTTGATGGTGCTGCGGCAAATTCCATAGGTGGTGCGGGCATATGTATATGTATAAATGATCACCATATTTTGGATATTAAACTTGGTGTTGGGAACACCACAAATACAAGGGATGAACTTTTAGCACTTTGGGCTTCATTACAGGTTGCCAAAGATATTGGGTTACCTTACCTACATATCTTTGGCAACTCCTCGGTGATTATAATTTGGGCAAAGGGCGTATCCACCCTCGATATGGTGAACCTTGAGGTTTGGTGCGAAAACACCAGATTGCTCATGTCCTCTTTCACCAGGGTGGATATTAGTCATGTTTATAGGGAACATAACAAGAGGGCAGACACCTTATCCAAGGAGGGGTTGTGTTTGGCACCTGGTCATCTCTTTCTTACTGAATCATATGATGAAGAGCTTATTGGGAAAGACTCTTTACAGATTTTTTAGAATTTGCTCATTCTACTTCTGTTATAGATCACTTGATATCTATTGAGCTTTGTCTAGTTATGTTGAGCAGCAATTTCTGGAATACTGAGGATCACTCACCTACTTGGATAAGGTACCTAGGCTCCTGTTATGTTCTTTATGGACATACCGTGACTGATGTTTATATTAGTGCTCACTTATGAGAGGACCATTATATGTATTTGAAACCCAGGTGCTGATTGTATCACATATCTTCTTGGGTAGCTTATCTCTATTTTATTCTGTTTTAGCATGTTAGTTTATTATATTGATCTGATGGACCCATTGGGAACATGACAGTATTCTGCTGATGTACAAGGTTACCTTTGATTCATCTGAATAACAAGGAACTGCGTTTTTCAACTGAAAAAAAAAACCTATAAATGTATGGCATAATAGATTTTCTTTGAGAAAAAAGATAAGTTCACGTCTCATATATATATACAGTTAGTTAGTTAGTTATATACGGACACACCATTGAACCTACCGCACCATTGTTATTGTTATTTTTATTTCATTACCATTTGATTGAACTATTGCTTCTTGCGAGAGGGAGGATGATGCTGAGATGCTTTGTTCATTTTTCACAGCACAAAGATGAAGGCGTACAGTGGCATGTTAATCCATAGTTGCAATTTATTTGTTTGATTACTATAGGTTTTATGACATAACCCGATAACCTCAAATTGATCTGTAAGTCAAGAAGTGTGAGGTCATCACGGGTTATAGAGCTTGAGGTTGGACATGAGTGAGTTGGAACAAATGAATGTACCAATAAATAATTTATTTTAAAAATTGATTTAATAAAAAACTTTAATTTAATGTCAAATTTTATTTTAAAAATTGATTTAATAAAGAACTCTAATTTAATGTCAAACTTTGCCAAATTTAGAAAAATTGAGGTAATGTAAGATCACACAAGTAGAATAGACCCATTCATATATGTTCCTGGTTGGAAATATAATTTTAAAAATTGATTTAATAAAAAAACTCTAATTTAATGTCAAACTTTGGAATTTAGAAAAATTGAAGTAATGTAAGATCACACAAGTAGAATAGAGCCATTCATATATGTTCCATATTGGAAACATAATAAGGTGATTCTTTTTTTAAGGAAATAATAAAAAATGTAAAATGAGCAGCCACTTAGGCAAGGTGCACCTTTAGACAATTTACGAATATAAATACAATAAATAAATAGATAATAGTAATAATTTTAAGGCTAATAACTAATATTAAATGATAATCATTATTGTTATCAAAATGGACTCATCTTAGATAGATAATCATTATTGTTATCAAAATGGACTCATCTTAGATTCCTATATATGTGGTTTCTTATTGTATTCAAAATCATCATTTATTATGTCTCCGATAGGTGATATATATGATTCGGTTAGGTAGATTAATTCAACATACAGATTTAATTTTTTTTATTTTTAAATGTTTTACTATAGTTTGGATTAATTTTTAATTTTTTAATTATTTGAATATTCATTTAACTTTGCTCCTATTGGTTTTCTAGAAGTGACGTAGGCTTGGAACTTTGTGCCCCAAGACCCAACGACATGATGGTGTAAGCAGTCCATTGGCATTTATTGGAAAATGGTTTTCATTTCTTTGGGAAGAGAATTCCTTGCCCGAGCAACGCCGCCCACGACACACTTCAAGTCATGCAGGCTCATGTCAATTGCCACGCGGCCATTGAAAAGCAATGGCGGGCCATTCTATGCCTGGGTCTGTACACGAGGGAGTGGCACAAGGATGAAGTACTTATTATAACCAGCTCTCCTGTTTGTCGCACACAATCTTCATTTTCTTTTTCTGTTCCATTGGCTTCGTTATTTGGTTGCTTGATTTGCACCTACAAACTTAGAAGGACGAGGATTACCAATTGCTTTCTTGCTCTTTACCTGCAGACTAAGAAGGGGGAAGGAAGGCCAGTGAGTGAAGAAGTCAGTCACTTCGTTTACTGGCACGATGGAAGAAGCCGCCTGGTTCCCGCAGGCACCTTTGACAAGTGTCCAGTTTGGCCTTGCATCGTTTAGAGAAATTGTAAGTGGATGCACGAAATAGAGAAGAATAATGGGAAATCGGGTTCTTGTTTATTGCAATTCTGAGGCAAATAATATCTTTTTACTCAGTTAAAACTCATTTTCATGCCAATTCTGTTGGAAACCACCTTTGAAGTCTGAATGTGTATGTATGCCAGTATTCAAGTTAAACAAAATATAGCACTTGTTTTACTTTTTTTTTGGTTGGGAGTACACTTTTAACCAGTTATCAGCCTTAATGACTCTATCATCCTTGGAAAATCACTAACAGAATAAACAAATAAAGTATATTGAAGGAAAGGGGAGGTATAGAATATTTTTTTTATAAGTATATATATTCCGTACTTTTTCCCTTCCTGTGTTTGAATCAGAAAATCAGTCTTGTGTCGGTGTTGTAGAACTCATCATGACCACCCATAAGGTCCACTATGCACCCGAGTTTGAAAAAGTTTGCAAAGCACTTTAGGTTTGTCCTTCAACTTTGAATTTTTATTTATTAGAACATTCTTTCATTTCCTTCCTTTTCTTGCATGTTTCTTTGAGTAGGTTTTTTTCCATGCATGTATGCTATCGAGGAGTTTGCTCCTTACAAACTTGACTTAGTCTTTTTTAAAGCTTCTAGAGCACAAGTAGCATGTACCTTAGATCCAAATTTATGGTTACATGAAGTGATGTCTATAGAGTGCAAACAAATTTCAAATGTTAATGGACAAGTGAACACTACATTATCACATCTATAGTCTAGAAGTAGACATGCTATGGAATAATAATTCATGATGGTATAGAAAACAAATTTTATTTTATAGAATTTATGAATGATATTTTGCAGAATGGTGTCATAGACTATTAATTTGAAGAGTTCCGAAGTTTTGGAGTGCCCAAAGTTGCAGGTAAAGAGCTTGGGAATGCCCTACTATAATTTTGTTGTGTTTGGTTTTAGTCACAAAAAATTCCTCTTCTAGAAATTGGTTTGGTCTAATCATATATGTTTAATTTTTATTTTAATAGATACCTGTCGAAAGTCGTCAAGCTGTTCTACCTGAGATTTTAGAGGTGTTGATTGCAGTTTGTGAGACACACAAGTTACCATTAGCTCAAACCTGGGTGCCATGCAAGCATCGTAACATTGTTACTGGTGGCAGTAGCAAAAAGGGAAGTTGTATAGGTAATGATTTCCATTCTAGTGGGAAAGATTGCATGTCTACAATAGTTGAGGCATGCTATGCGACTGATCCTGACGTGCTGGAATTTCAAGAGGCGTGCTCTGAGCAACATCTTTTGAAAGGGAAAGGTGTTCCTGGAAAGGCGTTTGCATCCAAACAACCATATTTTTCAAACAATGTATCAACTTTCAGTAAGACGAAGTATCCATTGGTGCACTATACTCGCATGTTGGGCTTAAGGGCTTATGTTGGCATTCGATTAAAGAGTACTTACTCTGGGACTGATGACCATGTCTTGGAGTTATTTTTTCCTGTTGATTGCAATGAAGCACAATATTTCCACCATCTATCAATGCACTAGAAACCAATTAATTATAATTAGTTAGTGGTGCTATTGCCTATTTATCACTAGAGTAATTATTACTATCATATATTACATTAAAATATGTGTAAATGTTTATATATTTTACCACGAATTATGCTTTGAGATTTGTATTTTTTTAATTTATATAATTATAAAATATGTACAAAATAAATTATTTTTATAGATATTGCTTTGACATTTAATGGTTATAGGAGTGGTGCTTCTAACATTGTTATACTTTCATAAGTTAAACATAATGTTTAGTTGTCTCCCATATAATAAGCATTGGCATTTAGAGCCATGTACGAGAGTTAATATTATTAAGTATAAGAGTTGCAAATATTATGATTGAATAATTTATAATCTTGATTTATAAAGAAGTTAAAAAAGTTAAACCTCCCAGAAATTAAGCATTGGAGTTTGCAATGAAATACAAGTGTTATAAATCACTATTATATGCTTCAAATATTTTTTTAGCTCTAGTAACATTAGTTTATGGCTTTCAAGCTTTATAAACAAAATGTTTAGTAAATATGCATGTTTCTTATGTGGTCACATGACAACATTTAGACATTTAAGAAGTTTATGAAATGAGGTGTATGATAAGAACACATATTTCATCCCTAGAAACCATAGGTATCATACTGTATAAAATCATGTTTTTAAGGAGAAAGAAGCTAACAATGACAAAATACCATGAAGAATGACATCTCATTTCTGATATCTAATAGTTTACCACATGAGTAACATTCATGGTGGACAAACTAATTAGCATAGTTGAATTTATATTATGGCATCTTCTAGGAGGAGCGGATGGGTTTTGATCTTGAGACTCGTTACAAAAGGAAACTTGTGTTGACCATTTATTCTATTAAAACTTGACAATTTAAAGACAAGTTTAAAAGTCATCCTTATTTACAATATATTTTTATTGAACATATCCTTTTATTATCAAGTATAAATAATTATTTCCATGTTTTTTTAACTAACATATAAGATAATACACCTACAAGAATAAGTGACTTACAACACCAACTAGTTGATTTTTCTTTTTTACAATAAGTTGTGTGAGAATTATATGCATTTTGGTTAATGTATTGGAGATACAAGGAATTATTGGACAAAGTGTTGCAGTCAATACACCAACATGATTAAAAGAATTTGTTGCAATTATAGCATAGGATATATGGCATTTAAAAAAATCAAAGTATCAAGATATTTTGAAAAGTAAGAATACTTTTTATAATAGAAATAGTTATAAGAATACTTTTTATAATAGAAATAGTTATTGTATATTTACTAAACTAATATTGTTTAGAAATTGATTTAAAAAAATTAAAAAACAAATTGGAATTTTAAAAAGATATATTTTTATTGAAGGTTTCTTACTTGATAAGGGTTGAGAATTGAGATAGCATTTCCAAATTTCCTTAAAATTGATGCATAATTTTCCATTTCTAATTAGTAGCTATTAACATTGGGGGACATTGCGAGCTCGTATTAAAAAAAATTCTATATTTTCCATTATGGAATTATTTTTTATTAGTCTATTTATATAGACAACTTTTAGTGTGAACTAGATATGGTATACAACAATGGTATTAAAAGACTAAATTATCAAAGTTTCTTTCTCATTAAAATTTAGGGTTTCAATGAAGAAGTGCATTTGAATACACACAATCTTCCTCAATCATTACCAAAAAAATTTACTAAAAAACTGAAAAAAAAAAATATATATATATATATTCTTTAATAAAATAAGTTTTTTTCTTCAACACTCTTTAATTTACTTTTAATATAATCCTTTCTTTTATAAACTCTTTTAAATAATATGGAAAACCATTTTACAATCTTCATACCACTTTTTAAATAACTTTATCGTTTCCGTAAATATACCTTATAAAACTCCTTTATAACATTAATATACTAAATAAAACTATGTATAATTTATTATGTGTGATTTCATAAAGCAAGGTATTGGTTATATATATAAAAATAAAGTGGAAGTATTGAAGAACTAAATAAAAATTAACTTATTGTTTTTATAATAGCTATTATCATTATAAATATTTTTTTTTAAATAAAAATTATTTTGGAAACAAAGAGTTAAATGGAAGAAAGATATTTTACTAAGGAGAAAATAAAATTTCTCAATGTTACGTCGAAAGTGTCTCTTGCATGCTAACAATTAATGACGTATTTTGCAATGCAACTCCTACTAATATTTCTATTTATTTAATTAATAAATAAAATTGTATTAATGTTGACATTGCAAATCAACTACAAGTTTCAGAATCATTTATAGAGAAGAACAAATGGAACGAAGAGCAGATAAATGAATTAGACTTACAAATCAGTAATTATAATCTTACATCTGAATTCACAGTTGCAGCTACATACGACAATATTATTGACACAATGTTGGGTTCTAACTGGTTAGAAACATTGGATACATTCACCTTCAAATCAAAAGAGAAAGTCATGACATTTTTCCATGAGAATAATAAAATAACAATACATAACTTATTAGTGGGAGTCTCTTCATCGCAAAATACAGATGAAGAATCACCTTATTGAAGCTATGAATAATTAGAGGAAGAAGTAAAGCGTCTGAAGAAACTCCTCATCGGCAAGGACTTCCAAGAGAAATTAAGATGCAAAGAGTCAAAGATCTACCAGCATCAATAACAAAATAAGGAACTCCAGCAATTGAATGACGACATTAAAAATGTTCACAAGTTAGTGATCACAAAAATCAAAAACACGTTATCAAGCAATATTGAAGAACTCTTTTGGCTAAGAAACCATAATAAGATTTTAGTTACAAGCCTTCAAGAAATTGAAAAGTATTCGAAAGACAGAGAACTCTAATGAAGACATTGAAGACAAATTTCTAGAGATGCAAGAAGAAAATTGCCACCTCAGAAATCGTAATGAACATCTTAAGGAACGTCTTAAGAAGTCCGAAGATGACAAAAATTCGCAAAAAGTAATGATTAAGAAGTTTTTGAATGATAACAAGCTGTTAGAAAACAAATTAGAAGAGATACAGAAGAAGACATCAAAATATTAAGGAATAGAAGTACAAGTTGTGGCAAAAGACTTTTTTACAAATCCAAGGTAGACCAAAGGTTATGAATATGTCGCTCCAGTTGAAGAAAAGCATACACAGAAATTAAACCAAGAAGACACTACAGACATAATGAAGGAAAATGACCTTATAAAAATTCCCTAACGATATCCAAACCATGAAAGTAGGTATCTTAAAATTAGGGAACAATTAACAAAATATATGGATACCAATACAATCAAATCTCAGAACATCAGTTCATTGTGGAAACACAACGTTCCACAAATAATCAATTTAGGATTGATTGATCTGTCTATATTTCGAAAGTTTTGTTCAATACTTAGAAATTCATATTGGCATGTATCATCAATGATGACACAATAAAGAAACATGCAACAACATTACCAACACATGGCGTAAGTCTTCTTCATCATTATGATGTGAGGACAAAGCATTCTGAAGAGGAAGGCAATGTTACGAATAAAAATACGATAAATAAATAGATAATAATAAATAATTATAAGACTAATAATTAATATTAAATGATAATCATTATCATTATCAAGGGATGCATTCCTTCATGACATTTATGGTGCCTTTAGGTTCCTATAAGTCCTATTGTATTCAAAATCATCACTCATATTAAAAAACATTATATATTTTCCGATATGGAATTATCTTCTATTGGTCCTATTTATGTGTACAACTTTCTAGTATAAACCGGATATGTTATGCAATGGGGAGGAGGGTGCACCTCCTTCTTTGACTCCCCAATCCACATTCTCAACTCAGGAAGGCGCACCATCAAACTTAGCTAGTGGTGGATAATAAAAGTACGGTGCAATCTCCAAGAATAAACTTAGGATGTTATCTAACTAGTTGTTGGAATTAGTTAGTTGTAGTTTGACTCTTTCATACCATTGTAATTGCATTTCTCTATATAAGGTTTCCTACTATTCTAAATAAGAGATGGCCATTTTGCTCAACTCACTTTCTCTCTTGTGTTCTATTGATTTTTGTCTAGTATTCAATATGATCTTCTGCATATATGTCTTGTGTGATAGATCATATGGTATTAGAGCATAGATCTAAGATGCTTCTTCTACACATAGTTCTAGACAGTCATAGTTGGTGATTTAATCAGGAGGTTCTACGGGTGGATGCACTCTCCTTCCCTTAGGTAGTGAGCTAGGGTTTCAAAGATCTCAACTTCTAGGGTTTCCCAGAGAGGCGTTAGGGGAAAATTGCCCTCCTTCTCCTCATTTTCAATGAACCATGGTTTTCCAAGACCTTCACTACTATAGACTAGATTTTTTTTGGACAGGGAGGTGTTAAGGCCCATCTCACCCTCCCCCCTTTGATGTGTGAAAGATCACAAAAGGCTCAAGGTAAGATTCAATGCTATATTATAACAACATTCACAACATTTATGTTTATATGTTATATCATAGATGATCTGAGGAACCAAAGACACATCTCCATTTATCTAACTTGTAAGGAATTTAAAAAATGACAAAGGTCATAGTTAAAAGAACAAGTGTTTATTTTTAATAATTTAATTTCAATAAAACAATAGTACTTTTGTTCCTTGTAGGAAGGTAGGAAGTGGTTGAAGAGACTTTCATTAAGTGTAGATGAAGAAATCACTAACATCACCCTTAAAATAAGTCATAGAGAAAACTTACAAAAGTTTTGATAGGGTATATTGATAATTATATTTAAAGTTAAGAGTCATTTTTGGCTTAAGATTGTACATAACAAAATATGATGCAACAACCTTGGTAAGAGAAATGATATATATATATATATATATATATATATATAACTTATCATATATTAAACAATTGTCATAGAGAAACTAGTTTACGTCCATCTTCATCTTGGATGTAGTATGTATCAAAGAGATTAAAAACACTAGGTACATATTATAATGTTCATTAATTAATGTTTTAGAGTGCAACAATTTGAGAAGTTCTTGTTTCTCACATTATAATAACTTTTGATTGAATATTTACCCATTAGCTCTTTAGTAACCAATGTAACTCTCAATACTTACTGATTTCAAAATGAATAACTCTCAAGATGAATAATTGACATCCACTATTGTAACTATATGTCCTTTCAATGAAATCCACAATTAAAACTCTTTTTCTCTTAACATCCCATGCTAGAGACATCTAATAAACATTGAGCACATGAATTAGAAAAGGAAAAAAGATATTTCTCTATGCCAATAGAGTGCATAAGGATTTCAATACATTCCTACTTGGAAGGTGTTCCCACTTGGATGAACTATCATAAAAATTACATTGAGATATTCCTTTTCTATAAGATCCATGACACAAGTCCATGCTAGAAAAATCAATTAGGATATATTGTAAGGGGTCGTCCTTATGAATGGTCTAGATCATATTAGATATACGAGATTGCTAAATATGGGTCATTCGCACAATTGAACAAGGTCAAGATAGTACAATAGTGGTACTTCTCCCATGTTAGAATATTCAGAATATGCATTAACATACAAAAATACATTCCCACTAACGGGTGATTCCATGAAGGTGGGTAACACTTTTTGGCCAAATTTGGCGATGAAAACCTAATTTTTTACTCATGTACTAGATAGAAGCCCCTCGAAATGAATATATTCACATGAATTTCGATTTGCAATAAAAAAACAAATTGTAGAATATTATGTTGGCTTCCCAATGATATTTTTTTTTAAAATATTCCGATGTCATTTAATGTGTGAAAATTTTCATTTAATGAACTGTGTGGCCTTAAAAATTTGAAGATGTTAATAAGTGGCTCGTGTCCATCCCCAATAATTCAATCTTACATTAATAATCTAAAATATATATATATATGAGCATGATCTACACAAAATGTACTGTGGTCTGCATATTTTTTTGTTAATTTATTTTGCAATATACAATTATTTATTATTTTTCGAAAGTGACCACATTTGATTTTAGCCTCATTTTATACATGTGTGTCCATCCCAGCTTTTTTTTCACTGTTTTCAAAAACTAAACAACCAAAGATACCCTTTTGAAGAGGACACGTTGATGTGTGGGTTTCACATTTTTAAGAAATTTTTGGATGTGTATATTTTACCCTGTGGATTTTTCTTTGAGGTGCTTCGAAGTTGTTGTCTGGTTTTCTAAGTGTAAGTTTTAGAACTAATTAAAAAAAAACCCATATGAATGCCAAAACGCATGCATAATATCTCAATGGATAGAGGATTCGGTGATGAATATATCGGTATGAACTCCGATCAGTTGTGTTCCATGAATGGCAGGGTTTACACCCCTAAAAGACACAGAGAAACATTAATTTTTCTGTAAGAGGGCTAATTCTCTGTTTTTTAGGCCCTCAATCAAGGTATTAGCTCGATCAAGGTATTAAAATCCCTCGATTGAGGTTTTTAAATAAGCTCGATCGGGGTTTTATTAAACCCTCAATCGAGCTACCGTTTAAACCTCTTTTTATAAACTTTTTTGCACAAGGACCTCGATCGCAGCCTTAAAACCTCGATCAAGGTTTTCTTAAAACCTAGATCAAGGTCTTAAAACCTAGATCGAAGTTTTCTTAAAACCTAGATCGAGGTTTTTTTAAAACCTATATTGAGTTTTTTTAAAAACCTAGATCGAGGTATTCTTAAAAACTAGATCAAGGTTTTTTTAAGCCCTCGATCGAGGGTTTAAAAATTGCTCGATCGAGGTACGTTTTTATGTTTTTTCCGAAAGCGCCTTGCCAAAAAGTGTAACCCAACTCCATGGATGCACCCTAACATGTAAATCAATAGCAAATATATACTAATATAATCTTATATCCATACAAGCAACAATAATCATGTAAGAAACAAGAGACTAGAGAACAAGAGAACAATACACAAGATATACATTGTAAACCTTAAATGGGGAAACATCTACAAGAAGTTTTGGACTTCTTTATTCTTCATAAATATCTATCTTACAATATGTGGAATCCTCACATATGCATCACATCACACTCCATCTTCACATCATGTAACATTAATGTTTCACCAACAAACCTAAACATGTCTCCTTCACCGCTATTATATAGCTAGAGGTTTGGAATATTTACATCCCATAATACATGTGAAATAAATAGCTCTCCACCTCTCTTATGTTTTTATGTTGTGGTTCAAAACCCCCCAGTGGGGTTTCTATGTCCATGGGAAGAAATCAAAGGGGGGCTACCCGAAGGGGCTGCACCCCATCCACTCTAATTATGGAGCTAACCTGATGGGGACATCATGTGAGGCCCTTCTATAGAAATATATAGCCACCTAGGGATTTGACCCCGAGACCTTATGCTCACAACTTACAACACTTAACCACTTGAGCTATCCCACAAGGATTCTCCAATTCTCTTATATAAAGAATTGTGATAAGATATTTTATTACATAACACATGTGTGATAATTCTAGTTTATAATATTAGAATATTGTATGACTTTTATCTTATCTTATCAACAATACCACACAAGTCATCATTACATATTTGAACACTCCCTCTAAATGATGACTACGAGAAGAATACAATTGGAGGAAGGTGGCATCACACTGACACCCCCCTTGACAAAAACTACGAGAATCCCCTTAAGATGCCAAAAAGAACACACTTTTCCTCATGGAAGTGATGAAGATAACAATTGGTTCACATTGAATCATGAAACTACATCTGAACCAAGTTGTACAATGAACTCTTGTGAAAAACACAACAATGTATGGCCAATACAACAAAAAATATGGCTATTGGATAGTCGCCACAACTAGAACCCAATTGATAGCTGCAAGAATTCCACAATAGGCCTCTTCATGAATACAAGAACTACATATCTAAACATTGAAATGGTTCCAGCAGATAGTATTCATAACCAAATAAATCTACTAAAGATTACATTGCAAATACAAAACATGAATGGTCTATCCATTAAAATGTTTGCTAAGTAGCCAGTCTTCACAACTAAGTTGAAAGATGCAAGAACTCTATAGTAGATTCATCACAAATATAGGACCCAAATGCCTATCAATTGAAATTTTTTCCCTACACATAATAATCATGAATTTACAGTAGAATATGGATGTTCATTTCATACATTATTACTAGAATATGGTATTTAATTACATTACAATGCTTCTTAATTACAACTTCAACCATCCCAAATAACAAAAGGTTTCAACATTGTTGTTGTCAACGATAAGATGAAAATATGAACAATGTTGAAGAACTATATGTAACCACAACAATATGCTTAAGATCAGAAGGAATGGCATGATCAAGTTGTCTCACAAATCACTACAACAAAACCTTGTGATTAGTGTCTCTCTTGCTTCCTTTTTTTTGCATCTAGACCATCTTTCAATGTACTTTTCTTCATTTTTTGGACAAAATGGTGTAATTTCATGGGTTGGCGTTATTTGAGGCAATTTTTGTGTCCTTTTTCTAAATCTTATGCAAATTATGGCGCGATTTGCACTGGGTTTTGCACCTTGTTATGTGCCAGGTTTTGCATCAGGTTTTGCACTATTTTTCACCTAGTTTGTACATCTACTCTTATTGCACCCCCTTTTACATCCATGTTTGCCTCCACTTTTATGACCATGATTTCATCCACTTTTGCATCATTTTTTACATCCTCTTTTGCATCCACTTCTGCTTCTTTTTTTGCATCTCCTTGTGCACCAAGTTTTACATCAAATTTTACATCCTCTTTTGAGTCTAGTTTTGCATCTAGTTTTGTTTCAGCCACTTTTGCATCCACATTCACATCCATTTTTTTTCCACTTTTGCACCCACATTTTCATCCCTTTTGCATCCCATTTTGCATCCATGTTTACATATTCTTTTGCATACACTTTTGTTGCTTCCCAATTCACACCCAGTTTTGTGCCTACTTTTCCACCCACTTTTGATTCAACTTTTGCATACACATTTGCATCTTTTCTTCATTCAAGTTTACATCAGTTATTGCATTCCTTTATGCATCCACTTTTGCATCGGGTTTTGCATTAGTTGTTAAGTCTACTTTTCCATCTACTATTGTTGCATCCAATTTTACTTCCATGGTTGCACCCACTTTTGCATCACTTTTTTCATCATGTTTTGCTTCCATGGTTGTGTCATTTTTTGCATCCACTTTTGCATCCCATTTTGCATCCACTTTCGGTGCACACCATTATGTGCCCACTTTTGCACCTACTTTTGTTGCATCCATGTTTACAACCTTTTTTGCATCCATGATTTTATCCACTTTTGCATCCATTTTTGCACCCATATGTTGAAGATGACAATGAGGATAATGATTATGATATTGAGGATGACTATGATGATGATGATAATGTTGTTGATAATGAGGAGAACGATGACAATGATGATGATGATGACAATTATGATGATGATGATTATGATAATAATGGAAATGATGACATTGATGATTATTATGATGGAAATGAAATGAATTATGATGATGGTGGTGATGACAATGACAACGATGATGAATAGAATGAGAATGATGAAGTTTATTGTCTTAAAAAAAGTTGTTATTTTTCATGCATAAATCGTATGTGTCCTCCATGACCCTTTTCCACTAATCAAATATTTTGGGTAGAATATATTTCTTATTCCAAATGTAATGATGAATAAATGATGACTGTCATGTCCTCGATTAAATAATTTCCAAATAAGTCTGCTTACAAATAATGTTCCGCCAACTTACTAGTTCTCTAGGTTGAGATGGAGACATACATTTTGTATTAAGGGGCTATGGGACCCAAAAGGACTTTAGTTTACCATATTCACACTTATATGGGTCACATAAATGATAAATTATAACAAAGTAAGGTGGCATGGGTTCATGAAGACACTTGGAAGCTTGCGGAGCCTTTGGATGACTAGATTCCCCACACACTTGGCATGATCTTCATCCAAATTCGAACACATGGGTAATGTAACATTATTGGAGGGTGATGTGGTGTCAAATATCATATAATAATCCAAGGAATTATAATAGATAAATGAAATTAACTCCCATGGAAGAGGAAGAGTCTAGAAGACAAGGTGTACCACTTGGAAGGATATTCCATGCACTATATGACAACAAATGATGAAAGATTATATGAAAAGTATGACAAATTCAGACCTGATTGAAGACATATGAAAAATATGACATGACAGGGATAAAACTAGCTACCAATAGGTTGAATTTTGGATTTAGAGGAAACCATTCAAATTGGGGAAAGAATTGGAGCATGAAGAGGAAGACAAGTGTCATGAGAGTTACTAAACCACTAAGATGAGTTGGAGGAATCCCATGGAGGGAAATTCTACCTTATGAGGACTAATAAAGTTAATAAAATGATTTCATGAGGAATGATAATATATTTTGACAATTTTTCAATTGTCCTTTCACATTTTTTATATCTTTTGCTTGTCCATTGCATGGTGAATGTTCACTCTCCCTGCTTGTGAACCAATTTCGAGGGATTTGGATTTATTTCCAAGTTGGTTGATGGAGAGGCCATTCATAAATTTCATTGGAGATTAATGAAGGATTTTTATTTGTAGGTTTAATTTCCATACAATCGAATTCTCATCTACTCTCGTCATCTCTCATTCCTTCTTCTCCATTCCCCCACACTCTCATGTTGAGGGCGCACTTGTTAGAGTGGTGCTTGTTCTTTGTTGAGTATATTTGGTTCCAAAGATGTGAAATATTATGTATGGATCTGTAATTTCATTTCCATATGCTATGTAATTCTAAATATCAAGAATACATATGTTAGAGGCTCGCATTCCCATGCTCTTAAATAACTAGTTTTCATGGATTTGGCTTCAATATTGAAGTAGCTTTATATTTGAGTTGTATGAGGACATTCCTATGCGTTTGATGATTTTTTGGAAGATATATATTATTTAATTATATTTAATTCAATTCCCATACTCTATGCATCTCTAAATACAAGAAACTCATGTGTGAAAAGCTTGCATTCTTGTGTCATTGTATCACTAGTTTTCATGGATTTTGGCTTCAATCCTGAAGTAGTTTTATACCAGATTTGTATGAGGAAATTCATATAGGTTTGATGAAGTTGGGAAATAAATATATGATTTAATTATCTGTACTTCCATTCCCATATTCTATTCAGCTCTAAATCCAATAAAGTCTTGTGTTGAAAGCTTACACTATCATGCCATTGTATCACTAGTTTTCATGGATTTTGGCTTCAATCCTGAAGTAATTTTATATCATATTTGTATGAGGGATATTCCGTGAGTTTGATTCTGTTGTGAAACCCATATATTATGTGTTACTTTTTAATTTCATGTCCCTATGTTCTGTGGGTCTAAATCCAATAAATCCATATGTGAAACTCTTGCAATTCCATGCTACTAATTTACTAGTTTTCATGTATTTGACTCCCATACCAAATGAGTTGTATACTATATTTGTATGAATGGATTTATATGGTGTTTAATAATTTTCAAGAATAATTTTTTATTATTTATATGGTACCTATATGTCACATCCTGATCTAAACCTTTAACTCTACCTTTCATATGTCAAAATTGAGCTAGTTATGCGATTTCCCCATAAGCAATTTCACTGAAAGTTATCAAAAGAATGTGGAACTCTATAAACAGTTTCTAGAACCAATAAACATGAGTAATGAAACCCCTCATGTCTGATAAAAATACAAATACTCTATTCACAAATTTGGGAGGTTCGTACTTGAGTTGGGAATCCAATTTTACCTTCACCCTTGGGGAAATTTGACTACAGTTTCCTACGTAAAATTACATTGTTTATCCCTAGCCCAAAAACAGTTTGTGGGAGCTTAAATTCAGATCAAAATTATTCATAGGTCATGTGGGAATTTTATAAGAATCACCCTATACTTTCATTTCAAATTCCGGAACATTTGGAATCATTCGGAACGCCCTCCAATCTTGACTAGTAAAGCTCAAAAATTGTCCAAAAAGCACTCTTTCCCAAATTTCAAAGTAGGGACATTACAGTGGTATTATAGAAATGTATTGGAACATATTGAATTTATGGATGATAGGGATGAATTTAAGAAACTCCTGAAGTCATATTTTGATGATATGGCCAAGCAGCTTATGCAAGGGTTTAAATTGATGGCTAGTCAACTTAGGGGTAAGCTGGCAGCCGGGGGTAGTAGTAGTTCCCATCATGAAAAGAAAAATAATAACATACATTTTTAATACTTTGATGATTGGTTGAATGTATTTTGGAACAATAATTAAAAATTGAATTCATTAAGGGACAATCAATAATCCATAAGTTTGGAGGAGCATGAAATGAGAAAAAATCAGTGTACTTGTGAAAAGATCCTAGATACACCATTAAAGGAAGAAAAAAAGAACCATGAAGTGGAGCATATATTACCTCAAGGTGATTGCAAAGAATAATATGAAGAGGAAAGTGAAGACAAGCACACAATCCTTGATGATGGAGGTTCTGTAAATCAAACAGAATCAATTGATTGGTCATTGAACTATGAAGGAGTACCTACTAATGGGTTCTCACAAATCTATGTTGGTGACATAGATATAAGATTTGAAAATGTTGTTGCAATACAAATTTCTCATAAGCATGAAGATGAATACCTTGTGACAGATAATGAAGGACCAAGATCAACTTCCCCATCAACACTTAAGCTTGAAGAAGTTGATCAAATCAAGAAGAAAGAAGAAGAGGAGGTTCTCTCACGTGAACCATCCTTCATTAAAGGGTCTTTGAAGATGAGTGAAAGAAATATCCATGAGGACCTTAGAATAATCAATGATAGTAAATCATTGGAGTCAAATTCTTTTTGGAAATTTTCTTCATTAGAGGAGCCATCCTTCCTTGAAGACATGGATAAGATTCAAAGAGCAATGTGCAACATCGAAGCTCATTTCATGTCTTTTATTTTTTATAGAAACAATTTTGTTGAGCTTAATTAATGGTTACATGAAGCATACTTAAATAATAATTAGGATATTCATAAGCTCAAAATTCAAAATGAGCAAATTCTTGAGAGGTTGCAAGACACTTGTTCTTCCTACTATGTTTTAGATTGTCATATGGTAGACTGCTTGGAGGATTCTCATGACATGAGGGATCATGCGAGACATGGAAAATTGAAGGTTCTTTGATGTTTTTGAAGATGAGCTTGATGAGATCCAATCACTTTTGTGGTGGAAGGGGAACTTGAGTTGCCCTTGAAAATGGTTACATACTTTTTGAAGAAGTGCATGATTCCACTACCCTGGAAGCAATCTATGAGGAAAGTTTTTCATTTTTTAGGGACGTTCATGTTCCTACCATTATGGAGCTTTCGCATGATGAAAATTTTGAACTTTCAAATCCTTTGGATGAGTTGGTTCTTTCTCCTACATCCTACAATTCCACATTTTGCAAAATTCATCCAAATGAAGTATGGGTGAAATGTTTATTTTTGATGGTGCCACATGAAGAGTATGGGCTTCCTATCTCTCCTCTTGGTGATGAAATGACTAGAGTTCCATATTATTTACATTTGAAGTATCATCCTTTGTTACATTATGATGATCTACATATTCATGGGTGTATTGATGAGACTTCCTCGAGCCACTTGAAATATTCATGTTTTCTTTGATCCTTATTTGATTCATATTTTGGTGGAGGCTCTTCATTCACTTATTGGATGAAAGAAAAAATGGATGATTATTATTTCGATGCATCTTACATTCTTTTGGAGCAACATTATAGGACATGGTATCCTCACCTATGTCATTGGAGAAGATTTGATATAATACTTGATGCTTGTGTGTATGGGCCACATGATGATCTACTTACTTGGAAGTACAAGCACTGACATGATCCTTTGATGAGGTACCTTATTGATGTAAAATTGTATAATGTAGTTGTGTGCTTTCAATGATCTATCTTTTGTACTTATGATGTTTGGAAGCATGCAATACAAGCAATGGGATCTGGGTATTTCTTGGTTTTCAATTTTGGGGGCAACAAACAGTAGGAGATATTGAGTCACCACTTGATAAGGTGATTGGAATAATAGTAGAGTGGCAACAAGAATGGTGGTTCCTCTTTGAAACTTTCTTGGAAACTTGGAAATTCAAGTTTGGAAACCCAATAGCAACTTCAAAGAATTATATAGAATAAAAAGGGATGAAAGTTCAGAAAAGGTTTCCAAAAGATGGAGGTAAAGATTATTTGTGAAAAAATTATTTTGATGGATTTTATTAATAATTTTGGTGTTAGTGGTGATGTCACATGATATATCAATATTCAAATATCCACATATATTTACTTTTGGAAACACACAATTGTAGTACATGTGTTCCACTACTCAAATTGCAGCTAAGGTTTGAAGCAAAGTTTTGGAAGGAAAGAAGGTTATTCAAAATCCATGTTTAAAATTTACCAAGGACAAGAAATGTTGACTGGGGAGGACTATCATGCCCCAAATTAAATAATTTCCAAATAATACTACTTGCAAATAATGTTCCACCAACCTCCTAGTTCCCTAGGTTGAGATGGAGACATAAATTTTGTAATAAGGGGCTATGGGACCCAAAAGCACTTTAGTTTACCATATTCACTTTTAAATGGGTCACATGAAATATAAATTCTAAGAAAATAATGTGGGATGGGTTCATGAATACACTTGGAATCTTGTGGAGCCTTTGGATGACTAGATTCCCCACACACTTGGAATGATCTTCATATAAATTGGAACACATGGGTAATGTAATGTTATTGGAGGGTGATGTGGTGTCAAATATCATATAATGAGCCAAGGAATTTGAATAGGTAAAGGAGAGTAACTCCCATGGAAGAATAAGAGACTAGAATACAAGGTGTGCCACGTGGAAGGAGATTCCATGCACTATATGACAACAAATGATGAAATATTCTATGACAAGTATGAAAAATTCAGACCTGATTGCAGACATATGGCAAATATGTCATGATAGAGATAAAAATAGCCACCAAGAGATTCAATTTTGTAGTTATAGGCAGTCATTCGAATTGGGGAAAGAATTGAAGCATGAAGAGGAAGACAAGTGTCATGAGAGTTACTAAACCACTAAGATGAGTTGGAGGAATCCCATGGAGGGAAATTAGATGTTAGGAGGAATAATGAAGCTAATAAAAGGATTTCATGAGGAATCATAATATTTTTTAATCATTTTTTAATTGTACTTTGGAATTTTGGAGAGCTTTTGCTTGTCCATTGCACGGTGAGTGTTCACTCTCCCTCCTTGTGAACCAATTTAGAGGGAGTTGGATTCCTTTCCAAGTTGTTTGATGGAGATTCCATTTAGAAATCTCATTGGAGATTAATTAAGGAGTTTTATTTTCAGGTTGAAGGACCATATAGTCGAATTCTCATCTACTCCCATATTCTCGCATTCCTTCTTCTCCATTCCCCCACACTCTCATGTTGAAGGCGCACTTGTTGGAGTGGTGCTTGTGCTTTGTTGAGTATATTTGGTGCCCAATATGTGAAATATGATGTATGTATCTGTAATATAATTTCCATATGCTCTGTAAGTCGAAATATCAAGAATACATACGTTAGAGGCCTGCATTCCCATGCTCTTGAATAACTAGTTTTCATGGATTTGGCTTCAATATTGAAGTAGCTTTAAATCAAATCTATATGAGGACATTCATACGAGTTTTATGGTGTTGGGGAAGAAATATATTTATAATTATCTGTACTTCCATTCCCATATTCTATGCATCTTGAAATCCAAGAAACTCATGTGTGAAAATCTTGCATTCTCATGCCATTGTATCACTAATTTTCATGGATTTTGGCTTCAATCCCGAAGTAGTTTTATACCGGATTTGTATGAGGACATTCCAATGAGTTTTATGATTTAGGGGAAGCCATATATTATTTAATTATATGTACTTCTGTTCCCATATTCTATTCAGCTTGAAATCTAATAAAATCTTGCGTGAAAATCTTGCACTCTCATGCCATTGTATCACTAGTTTTCATGGATTTTGCCTTCAATCCTGAAGTAGATTTATATAAGATTTGTATGAGGAATATTATATGATTTTGATGCTTTTGTGACAGAAATATATGAATTGTTACTCTGTAATTTAATTTCCCTATTCTCTGTGGGTCGAAATCAAATAAATCCATATGTGAAACTCTTGCAATTCCATGCTACTAATTCACTAGTTTTCATGTATTTGACTCCCATACTGAATGAGTTGTATACTAGAATTGTGTGAAGGGATTTCTATGATGTTTAATACTATTGGGAAAGAAATTTGTATTATGTATATGGTCCCTATATGCCACATCCTTATCTGAACCTTTAACTATACCTTTCATATGCCAAAATCAAGCTAGTTATGGAATTTCCCCATAAGCAATTTCACTAAAAGTTATCAAACGAATGTGGAAATATATAACCATTTTGCAGAACCAATAACCATGTGTAATGAAATTTCCTTATGTCTGATAAAAATCCAAATACTCTGTTCACAAATTTGGGAGGGTTGTACTTGAGTTGGGAAGCCAATTTTACCTTCACCCTTGGGGGAATTTGACCACAATTTCCTATGTAAAATTGCATTGTTTGTCCCTAGCCCCAAACCAGTTTGTAGGAGATTAAATTCAGATAAAAAGTATTCATAGGTCATGAGGAAATGTTATAAGACTCACCCTATCCTTTAAATTTCAAATTTGAGACCATTTGGAGTTAGTTGGAACCCCCTCCAGTCTTGACTAGTAAAACTCAAAAATTGTCCAAAAAACACTCTTTCCCAATTTTCCAAGTAGGGACATTACAGTGACAATGTCAATAATGATGATGATGTCAAGGAAAATGGCGACGATGATGAGATGAATGATGATTATGACAATGATGATGACTATTGTGATAATCATGATGACAATGAAAATGATGTCGATGATGACGATGATCACCATCATCATCATCATCATTTCCATCATCATCATCATGAAAAAAACCATCACTGTTATTGTCATCTAGTTCATCATTGTCATCATTTAAATAATATGGGATATGGTTACCATTTAAAGCATGCATAATAAGTGGGATATGGTTAAAATTTTAAGCATGCATAACTTATAACTATGATTGAGCACATTTTAATCTTGGAGTTTGTAGTGAAACTAGTTTTATTTACCTCTACCAACAATTTCCTATAGGTATCATCATCATCATCATCATTCATGTCGTTCTCATTGTCATCGTAATTGTCATTGTCATCATTACTATCATCATCATCATTACCATATAATCTCATCATTATCAACTTCAACGTCATTGCCATCATCTTCATCATCATTATCTATATCATCATTCATCTCACCATCATTGCCATCATCTTCATCATTGTTATTGCTATCATCAACAACAACATTGTCATCATCATCATCATCATATAATCACATCATTGTGAATGTCATTATCATCAAATCAATTACATTTATTGTGTCCACTTTAGCACACCAAATTAATTACATTTATATTCTCTTTATGATAGGTTGTCTAGGTGCAAAACTAGGTGTGATTACATCAGGATGATGCCAAAGTGGATGCAAATTGCATCCAATTTATAATCCCAAATAAATTACATTTAAATTATACTTGTGCTAGATTGTCTAGGTGCAAAAACTAGGCACATTATATAGAGTTGTTGCTAAAGTGGACAAAAGATGATTTGATGAAGAAAGATGACAACAAAATCTCTCACACTGACCTCGATATTGCATTGGAGAATTTGACTTGGGAAAAGATGATAAATCAATTATTCAATTTCAAGAAGAAGGAAGCGAACCCTTGTTCTCCATTTGTGGAGGAGGCCTCTGAGAAGGTAAGGAATTAAGCAATTATAACATGTATAATGTATCCATGGTTAGTCAGAGAAAGCGACTGTGATAGAATCCACTGCAAATTTTGTTGTTGTTGGGATAAACATGAACAAGAGAGGTGATGTGATTAACGAAAAGATCAAGAAATTGGATGCAGAGGTCTCCATATACAAAAGAGAAAGTCAAGAAGACCCGACCAGGTCATTCTCAAAATGCTATCAAAGCACAAACCATGCAGGTACTCAAACATAAAAAAATGTATGTATATATGCTTTGCATTTTGAAAATTTTGCATGTGATTTTTAATTTGATCAAGATTAATATGCTTTAATCATGAAAAAAGAAAAATTTGCACAACTGAACACAGGATGTTGAGAATGTGAATACAGTGTCGTGTTGTGGGATGCCTCAAGGGTTGTTGAGGGTTATGAAAAATTGGACATAGAATACCAAGGACGTGGATACAAAATTTTGTGTTGAATGATGCCTCAATGGTTGTTGGGGGATGTCAATTTCCAACTGGTGGTTGGGGGTGGGAATTTTTTTGTCAAAGACAACATAGAATCAGAAGCTAAGGTGGATGCCCCAAAACAACAAGTCGTCATGTAAGTGGAAATTCGAACATAATGTGTATGAGAGGATATGGAAATATAATTATAAAATGTAGTATATGTATAATAATTATGCAAAGGACAATCACGTATCTAATGTTCACATGTGTTCCTAAATGCTTGACAAAGTATGCACTAGTGGTTAACTAAAATAATTAGCTAAACAATTGCACTTGATGTGCTTATGTTTGATTACTAGGTTGAAATATTTTAAGTAAGCCACCCACTTCAATTAGAGAGCACTCTTCAAATTATTTTATGTCTACACAAATTACAAATGCTTATATGTATAAGTTATCATAGTCTCCTCACCAATAATATAATGTGGTCATTGTTTGACATCTTGGATGATGGCATATAGATCTTGGTAATAGCTTCAATAAATTAGAATGAGTCACTCAAGGGTTCATAGTGGTAAGTGAATGGGTGCTCATGTCGAAGAGGACAGAATCAAAGGAATAATCTAAAGCATAGAAATGTATCTCAAAAGGTTAATTAATACTTAGCAGTTCCCATACTAGAGTGAAGCATGGTTTACACTTCAATTTTCCAATTTTGCCATGTACTTATTTTGTGTCCCAAGTAAATGCAAGATTCTTTCAATCCTTTTTAACAAGTAATGAAGGAAAAAGTGAAGGGTTATGGTTATAGGAATTTTTTTAAGGATGTCTGCTTATCTTTTGAGTGTAGAAACCATGAAAAATATCACTAGTTCTTAAAATACCAACTATAAGTGTTTGATAATACATGTGTAAACATCCTTATAAATTTTTTATTTAATTTCTAGAAAATTTGACTAATTTTTTTCATGAAAACAATTTTATCATGTAGATATTTGGAAAAATATTCATTTTGAAATGGCTAATACTCTTCGCAAAAATGGAAAAAATTCTAACCATCTAAACATAAATTACATTAACCTTACCAAAGTCGAAACCTAAAAACATGATTGTTTAATCCTAAGTAGATTTACATGTTTACAATATTTGTTGAGGTGAACCATTATACAATGACCCATGTCTCCTAAGTATCTACATGCACTTCTTTCCTACATTAAAAAAGGAAAAAAGTTGAGGTGTCGATGCAGTTCATTGAAGCAATGACCCATGTCTCCTAAGTATCTACATGCACTCCTTTCCTATATACAATAAATTTGAGTTGTCGATGCAGTCCATTAAAGCATTTCTCGTATTTATTGAAGAGTTGCCTATCATAGATGGACAATGTGCCAGGAACGTTTAGTCCATCGGACATTTGGAAAAATAAAAAACTGATATCAACCAAAAATGAAAACAGAATTGGATTGGAATCATAGTTCCATGCCAACGATTAAATGGTCAAACACTTGGACGTTTATAAAATTTGTAACTTTTGATTTGGTTGCAATATAATTATTGTTTTCCCGATCGGTCTCGCACGAGTTAGTTTGGAAATTGGGTCTTAAAAAATTTCGTACTTCTCAGAGATCCAGAATGCTATTACTATTGCGAATCCATTTACAACAACCGTTATTCCATCTTATTTTCTTTGTCTTATTAAACCTTTGAATTGTATGAGGAGTTATTTCTTTTTTACAACAAGAGTTATTCCGTCTTATTTTCTTTGTCTTATTAAACCTTTGAATTGTACGAGGAGGAGTTATTTCATCTTGGATTCTGCTTCTCTTTTCTCCATCAAGATGCCTATTTTCTCCATCAAGATGCCTACAGGTCCCATTCGAACAACATAGGACTTTGGAAGGTTCAATTTATTAGAGGAGACATCTAGGAGGATAAAATTGATGATGTTTATTGTAACATCTTGGTTTTGACCTTGTTTGCATTAAAGATGTATATATTGTAATTAATCATGGTGAGAAGCTAAAGGCAAAAGCTCCACCATCGATTTAGTGTTTTATGTTTTGGCGATTAAAATCGATGCCGATGGTATTTCGTGCTAGCCCGACATATTATAATTTGGACATCATGTACATATGCAATTTAATTAAAATACCCACAACTAGTTATCTCAATGCAACATTAAAGAGATGGGGGCATGATTTCCTAAGGATAAGGGAGAGAAATATTCAAACCTTTGAGCTAATGGGGAAAAGCCAAATGTCAAAGGGAAAACCCATCAAGCTATCAACTACCCATTTTGTCTTCTTGTGCCAAACATTTATTTCTGCCAGAAATTGGTTGAGGTAGTTATTGCATGGGAATGGAAAGAGTATGGACAAATTCGAATTGGGTAGAGCACCTATTTTGGAAAAACATGTTTTGACTTCATGGACAAGTAAAAACCCAAAAACGTATGCCCATTCTACCATGCATCCACGTTTTTCCTTTCCTCATGTTTTTGGAACTCCTGGGCATTCTCCATTCACGTTTTTTGCAGTGTTCTTCATTTTTCCCATGGTTGGGAAGTGGTTTTGTTAATGTTCGGGGGCTGGGATCTCTCCTAGGTGTTTTTGTGTTGTTTCCTCATCTCCATGGTTGAAAATTTTGTTTTTTGGTGTTGCACAACCAATGGGAGAATAGATCCACGAATTTAGGGACTGAAGGAGTCGTTTTTTCCCACATGAAGCCATAGTTAGTTTCTAAAATGAATTGCTCATCCTGGGTTGTTTTTCCCCGTTCACCATTGTTGAATTTGGATACAAAACGTTTTTCATCAATCCAAGAACTTGTATTTTTTTGTGTGTGCATCCTTTGTTTTGGTTTGAACCGGTTTGGAGTGGAATTGAGGAAGAATTAGCTTGATAAACCTAGTGTGGAAAGGAACCTCACAGACAGATCAAGAGGGGTTGGTTTTTCTTTTTTGCACACCTTGAATAGCACTGGAATGGAAGGCATAGCCTGAGGGACTGTGTAGCAGAGAAGGGGGTGCTTCCTTGTGTTGGGTGTGTAGGTGTTGGAAAATCCAAGCTAGATCTTGTGTAGGTGTCCATAGCTCTGTGGTTGAGCTCACTAGCTTAGCAATTCAACCATTCCACCTCTTTAGCAGCCTGATAAACACAAATGTAGTTTTGGCTTGGCTGGATTTTGATATGTCTTTGGCTATGTGTGAGCCTGTTAGTGTTCCCTTATTCCTTGTGGGAATCATGCCCAGCTCGGGGGTGGCAGTGCTGCTGAAAGATTGATGAGCACACTGGCCTATGGTTGGGTGGAACGTTGAAGCGACATAGCTGGTTGCGGGACAAGCTTCTTCATAAGATAAGTATCTCTTGTGTATTCACCTCTGCAACTGTATTTGCGTATTTATGAATTATGATGAACATGATTAATGTGTTGAATGAAATGTGTTTGCTTCCGTTGTAGATCGCACTAGGAATCTCTAAATGTTTTATGTTCAATGCATTTTTATCATGTGTATGTTCATGGGCTAGTTTCCCCGTTTAAATGATAGTAGAAGTGCTGTAGTCGCGTTCTCTCAGGCGGAAGGGGACGTAACATTTATTATTTCCCTAATCATGGTTCTTGTTAGGTTCTTGGTTCTGTATTTTTCATGGAAATTTTAAAGAGCACCCTGATGTTGATTCTGCAGGGGAAGCTTGGAAATCCTCTTCTAATTCTCCCAATGCAATTGATACCGCCTGCACTCATAACTTCTACCCTAAGCTCTGCAGCATACTCTTGTCACCTATCCAGGCGATGATAAGTTGTTGGATCCCAAAAATCTTGTTCATATTACAGTGAAAGTGACCATGGATCATGTTAGGAAATCCTACCAGACTATGGTTGTCAATATTGCAGCCCTTGATTGGGAAGACAAAAGAAAACGCGTTTCTTATGAAGATTGAGTGGACATACTACAAATACCATACAGCATCGCAGTGCTTCATTGGCCAAAATGCAGACCATGTCAAATGTTCCAAGAAACCAGAGGCATAACATGAATCCATTATCAATCTTGATCTTAATTACAGATGTCAACACTTAGCTCAGTGCTGCCCTTACAAACTAGGAGACATGCCTCGACGGTTTCCAGCAGTTGATCATTGCAACAGGAGGTAGTGTGAGAAGTAATATCACCAACAAAATAGAACAAGAATATCAAAAATTGTTAGAACTGATCAACAATTCCCTGGCAGTGTTCCAATTCTTGCTCGACAATGCCAACTTGGAAAATAATGGTCTTCACAGTGAACAGAGGAATAATTGTGCACAAACGAAAATACAAGTTAGGTAATTAATGTTGGACTGGATCAAATATTCTATGAACATTACTGCTTGATAGATTAGGTTGGCATAAAGGAATTCCCTGTCTGGTTCCCAGAAAGAGATTGCCTACTCCTGCAACCACCTCCTACAGATATAAAAGTCGATGTTGTGGCCAAGGATGGTAGTGTCAACTATCTGAGCATAGCCGATGCTGTCAATGATGCACCCTCTCATTCTTCAAATAAAAATAACATAATATATATGTAAATTCTAGGTTGTATAATGAAACCATCAGGGTTTCTAAAAGCAAAACAATGTTAATTGGGGACGAGGGAAACATTATTGTTACCTCCAACATAAATGTGAAAGATGGCTCTCCTACCTTTACCAACCCTAGGTTTTTTTTCATAACTTTTTTTGTTCTTTTCATTTTCTATTTTTAATCCAATATATTGAAACACCCTTTAATTGAGGAATTTGTTGAGAATCCTGAAGGAAGAGAGACAACATTAGTTTCACATTAGAATGTACAGCTGAACTTCCTTTCCGAGCATCATGAAGTTGCGAAGGAAAGCATCCATATCCAAGGTCAAATCCATAGGACTATCCAGATGATAAGGAATGCCCTGTTACACCCAAGAAGGGATCGGAGTCTGGGAAGCCGGGTGGAAATTTGGTGTTGTATTGCACTATTTGCAGTAAGAAATTTAAGTCAGATAAGCAGTGAAAGAATTACAAGCAGTCAAAGAAGCACAAAGATAGAGTTATGGAGTTGAGGGATATGTTTGAGGAGGGTAGTTTGCTAGATAGGGTTTTGAAAGGGGTTGATGAGAGATTGGATTGTGATTCACCAGTTCAAGGAATAAGCGAGGATGCGAGGGCACATGGAGATAACATTGTGGCAGAACTAGACGACCATGGAATCAACTCTAGGACCACAACCAGACAGTTTTGAGGACAACTTAGATTTTGAGGATACAAGCTTAGATTTTGATGAAGAAAACAAGACTAGCAAACACGTGGTCACTCAAAATTTATCTGTTTTAGAAAATACAGAATAGTTTGAAGGATCTGGCACCGATGCAGAACATTTTGACAATATACCTGATGATAGCGATAATGCAAGCTACAAAAGTATTATGGAGCATGAGGAAGAAGAAATTGAAAACAACATAGATGCGAATTTTAGTGATGAGGAGCATAAAAATTAAAATCGATAGTAGTGATATGGATGATGAAGCTAGTCTATTAGACGCAATGCTAAAGATGATTAGTGCCAAACGAGGGGATAATAACGTGTATCGGGACACTGCTACAACTGAAGAAGATGTCATTGATTACAATTCCACAGGAAATGATGAAGAATACAACTCCACAAATCAAAGAAGAAGGAATTCTAATAAAGTTAAACCAAGTACAGTTTTGGGTGAGCCAGACACAGATAATGGAACTCAAAATGATATGGGATTTTCAAGTCCTTCTCATAGGCAAGCTTCCAAGAACACAACGAGACAGAGAAGAAAGCATGCTGCAAGTACAAATAACCATCCAACAGCAAACATAGTAGACGAGGTGGAGACAAGGTCAGAGGACAATTTAGGTGATCAATAACGGGTTCAATTCTTAGCATTTCATGCAATTACTATTGCCATTTCAGTGTTGTTCCTGCCCGTTTTCCTTCAATATTGGCACCATTCGTACAAGTTTTATAGATGTAAACCCATGTTACATAGTCACGTTCATGACACAACCATTAATCACAAGTCGTGTTGCAGTTCTAGGTGCACAACTCTTAGAATTATGCCATTTTGATAATTGTATCTTACACAAACCCCTTAAAATTTGGTTTTTCATTAGGATCTAACCTTGTTGTGAAGATTAGTAGCCAGTTTCATTTTTTCCATAAATTATGAGCTATCTTAAATTTGTTTTTCACTCTTTTAAATGTTTAGAATTCAAAGAACATAGTAAATAAATCCTTTGTTTCAAGTATTTATGCTTTCAAGATTATTTACTTGTCGCATTTGTATTTCAACTTTTTTACTTTCGTGTTGTTTTCATCACCACATTTGTACACACAACGAAGGACCTTAAACCTATACTTAATCAAAGTATGGGCTTCACCTTGCTCTTCTAAAGTGATATGTGTCATTTTAAATGCTTAGGGTAGTGAAATACCTCCTTTAGAATTCCTTAATGATATATGTTGGGCTATAGGGCAGACCCGGGTTTTATACCATTAACTTCGCACCAACAAAAGACCCACAGTGTTGGCCCTTTCGGCAACAACCTGCGAACAGGTTGCAGTCTCACCCGAAACAGCTATGGGGTGCCACAGAACCAAGTTTCTACAAGCATAAGAGGGATATTACTGTACCTTCAGCCTTTAACTAGTTATTAATCATCCAATACAGAGCTTCGACAACACTTATATAACTTCGCAATTAGATAAACGAACAGTTACTTGCTTAACCCTTAACTGGGAATTCACAGCGAAGTTATTATTTAGCAGTGATCTTACTTATCAGTTATTTACTTATCAATGCATAAAGAACATAACAGAAACAACACAAAAGAACCACAACACAACATATAACGTGGTTCACCCCCAGTGTAGGGGTTACGTCCACAGAACTGTGTTTTATTCAACTCTTTACAAAAACCACAGTTCTGATCTGTGCACTCAGCTGCAGATCCCTTCAAGTCCTCAAAGCCGCGCACACAGATGCAGGCCTCTGCGCACACAGCTGCAGATCTTCTTAATCACCCAAAAACTCTTTGTGCACACAGCTGCAGAGGTCGTCCACGCACACAGCTGGGACTTAACCTTTCTTACAAACAAACCTTAGCTTCGCATCAATTCATATTACATAAAAAGCCTAAACTGACTCCTTTACAATAGTACTTATTTATACAGTGCACTTATTACAAAACCATGGGCTTAAACCATGGGCACCCCGAACCTTAAACCCTGGACTTAAACCATGGGTTTATTACAAAAAGAGGGCTTTGACTTAACCCCGACACCCCTAAGACTATTTTGAGTCGTAACTCCGCTTACAAACTCCCACAAAAACCCTGGAGTTACCAAAGTTAAGGACCGTTAAGGTGTGCGCCCCAACAGGCCCCTAAGACTCACCAGTGGCCCGTCCTGGGACACTCTGCTACTTTTCTGGTGGAAGAATTTTGTTGGCGAAGATAGTAAACTGCTTGCTACGGCTGCATCGTCGTTCCTTCTGCTACTGCTACCATGGCCACGACTTGCTTGATCCTTCATCCTTTCATCCTTAGTAGAATACGACCGTCTCTCATGCTGCTGTCTGCCTTCGTCATATTTATGGTGGTCATGGGGGTCATTGGGATTTCTAAGTCTATCAGCGACCCCATCCTTCGAGCTGCCTCCCGTTCATGTCCTATTGAACATTTGACCATACACAACTTTGGCTCCTTAACAGATGGTACCGCTGGGATTGCATGCCAATATGCTTTTGCATAAGACAAACAGCATGCCTCCACTTTGCTAAGCCAGGAGGATACATCTCGGGATCCTCCAGAGTCTTTCCTGAGGGCGTGTGCCTTTCTTCGTTCCGCTTAGAGCGAACTTCTGCCTTAAATTTCTTTCTGGTTGATCGTATCTGCATTGGCTGCTTCGGCGCTGGGAACATCTCTTCACAAGATGGATTGCTCATAAGGTTCTGCAGACCTCTCTCCCTGAATTCTTGTAACAATTCCTGGACTTCGCGATCATTCGACATGGTGCTAACTGTAAACTCAAATAAATGTGCAATGCAGGAGTCGCAGGCCTGTGTGGCTTCTTATAGAATCCTGCAATAAAATATGTCATCATGTTGCATTAATGACACCGAATCTGATGGAGCGGCGGTACATCCTGTCCACACGGTGCTAGATTTTTCCAAGATCTCATCATGACAGGAAGATCACATGCCGGCACCGCCAAGTCTAGTTTGTTCCATCAGTCACATTTTAGGCTGTGACACACATTTCTTCTTTGACATGACCACTAACTTCAGCTTCGCCTCAATGAGTACCTTCGACACAATATTTGCCTTCGACCTATCCTGACCCAATCGGCAACCAAGCTTCAACCTTCAAACTTTGACAATCTTCAGCACGTCGTAGCTTGAGAATAGCTTCATTATAATCTAGTACCCAATTCCAACTGTTCTTGGTACTTAGACTATCCTTCTTGCTGTTACTTCTGCTCAGGGGGTCTCGGCTTGTCGCTGTACTTCTTTAACCTACTTCCATTCACCATGGAAGGTAAAATTTCTCCATTCAATTTAGCTAACTGGACTGCGCCACCATCAGTAACTCTCTGCACTATGTATGGACCTTTCCAATGTGTCTTGAACTTACCCATGAATTTCATCAATTTACTGTCATATAAGAGCACAAGATCACCATTCTGGAACTGCTTCTTCTTAATGTGTCTATCATGCCATGCTTTTTCTCTAGCTTTCTGCACTTGCTGCTGGAACCCTGCAATGAATCTGTCCTATTCAAGTTCTAGTATCTTGGCCAGCCTTTCTTTCATCATAGCTGGATCATCCATATCTGTGAAAGCAGATATTCTTAGGCTAGGAACAATGTACTCCATGGGCATGACTGCTTCTTGTCCATAAACAAACCTAAAAGGTGTATGGCCTGTCAACTTTTTGCAGGTGGTTCTATAAGCCCATAGTACTGCTGGAATTCTAAGATCCCAATCATTTCTGTTAACATTGCAAACCTTCGTCAGAGCATGTTCAAGGATCTTGTTAAAGGCTTAGACAGTTCCATTTGCCTGAGGATGATAGGCAGTACTCTGCTGGTGATATACTTGAAATTCTTCAGTCAATACTTCAATAGTCTTATTTAAGAAATGCGATCCTTGATCACTCATAAGAATTCTAGGACACCCAAATCTTGACAAGTTGTTATCGAAGATGAAATTTGCAGCTGTAGTAGCACTACAGTTCTTGACTGGTTGAGCTTCGGCCCAACGAGTAAGGTAGTCAGTTGCTGTAATAATGTATCTTGCGTCAGATTTCTTCGCAGGGGGATTGATTGGTCCAACAAAATCAATAGCCCACTTGTCAAAGGCTTGTAAAGTTACCTACGGTACTAGAGGCATCTCATCCCTCCTGGATGGTTTGCCGGTCCTCTGACAGATGTCGCAGCTGTGGCAATACTCTCTTGCATACTTGTGAATTGTGGGCCACTACAATCCAGCTGTCAGAATCTTCTGTGTTGTAGCTTTTCCCGCGTAATGACCTCCTGCTGCTCCAGAATGTGCCTCAACTAAAATTAATGGCTTTTCATGCTTCAAGACACATCTGTGCAGTATTTCATCTGGTCCCATCTTATATAGCTGTCCTGCGATTAGGGTAAAGTCGGCTGCTCTAACCACCAGCTGCTTCTTTTGCTGTGTTGTCATTTCGGTGGGTGCAAAACCTGTAGATAAGTACTGAACAATATCCTGAAAATAGTCATCAACCATCTGGATGGCAAACAACTGGGCATCAGGAAGAGCTTCGTCCAAACTAATGGGCTCTTCTCATGACTCGAGCCTCGACAAGTGGTTAGGACCTAGGTTCAGTCTTCCAGGTTTGACTATGATCTCGAAGTCATATTCCTGAAACAAAATCAACCATCTGCATATCCTTCCACCTAGCACAGGCTTGTTAACCAAATACTTCAAAGCAGAATGGTCAGTGAACATCTTAAAATAAGATCCTAACAGATAATGTCGAAACTTTTGCAATGCATAAACCATAGCTAGACCTTCTCGTTCTGTCGTAGTATAATTCTTTTCTGCTATGGACAACTTTCTATTTGCAAAAGCAATAGGGTGATCAATATTACCTTCACCTGACTGAGCCAATACTATACCCAAAGCAATGGAGGATGCATCGACATGCACATGAAACTCCTTATTCCAGTCAGGAAATACCAAGATAGGGGCAGTTACCATCTTTTCCTTCAAAATGTCCAGGCTTTCTTAACACTCAGGGGTCCATTCAAACTTAATATCTTTCTTCAACTGCCTTTCCATAGGGGCTGTGATCTGAGCATATCCTTTGATGAACTTTCTGTAATATCCAGTATGACCAAGTGTAGTGCGAAGTTGTTTAACAGACTTCGGAGGTGGCAAGTTCACAATAATGGCTATCTTCGCAGGATCCATCATCAGTCCTTGCTTACATACAATGTGACCTAGCAGAATTCCAAAAGGTGCACAAAAGATACACTTTTTCAAGTTCAAGGAAATCTGATGTTGTCTACACTTGTCCAGCATAAGTCTTAAACTAGCTATATGGTATTTTAGTAACCCAAAGATAGTCCAGTCATCAAAATAAACTTCTAAGAATTTATGTATAAATTCCTTAAATGCAGAGATGACTACTCTAGAAAACATAGCAGGTGCATTCTTCAATCCGAAAGGCAGTTTTATACTGAAAGGATCCCATTTCTGTAGCGAAGGTTGTCTTATGTCGATCTTCTGGAGCAATTCTAATCTGATGGTAACCTGAAAATCCATCAGTAAAAGAGTACAATTCTTGACCTCCAACATTGTCCAAAACTTCATCTGTAAAGGGGGTAGGGAAAGGATCATGTAAAAATGCATCATTCAACTTCCGCAGATCAACACATATTCTGATTTCTCCCTTGGTCTTCTTTTCTTGCACCACCATAGGACTGACCCATTCGGATTCTTCAACAGGCTCAATGATTCCTGCAGCAAGCATCTTATCGAGCTCCATTCTAACTTTTTCTTTATACTTAGGGTTCAGCCTATAAGGGCGATGTTTCACAGGCTTTGCATCAGGTTTCAAAGGGATCTTTATCACTCCTATATCACCAAGAATACCTTTCATCTCTGAGAACTTCATCGGAAATAAGTCCTGATACTTATGGAGAAGTTGGGTCACTTTGCTCACCATTTCTTCATCCCAATAATATCCAATGGTAGCATACTTAAGGTTTTCTTTTGATCCAATGTTTACGGTCCGCGTCTTCAAGGGCTGAGTCACTTCAGGTGCTTCGACTGCCGGTCCATGTACTTCGCAATGTCCTTCTGACTTAGGAATGTCAATGTTGCGCGAATCGTCATCCTCGTCAATTGTGAGGTTGTAACATTTTACTGCATTAGCTTCTTGTTCCTTCCAATCCGGTTGGTATTCTGCTATCTCTTGATCATCAAACACCTTAGTATGGATCAACCTAATAGCTGCGTCTAAAGAAGGACAAACCTCATTAATAGAAAATGTCAGCACAAAACTATCAACAAGAGTATCCCAACTTACAGTACCATGGCGAAGCTCGATCTCCGCATACCAGTGCTTTGTTATAGGTTCCAGGGTGTGCACAAACCTATGTACCCATTCTTCACGAGGTACATGCTTCCACGCATTGTAGCATTGTTCCAAATGTTCCTGAGGACTAGTCTTACCATTAAACCTGCGTCGCACCTCGTGAGGTCGATCCATGAATCTCAGGCGAAGGGACTGTTGAAAAACTTCCCAACTATGAATGTACTTTTTGTGACCATTCCACCATCTGGCTGCTGTGGCTCTGAATGCTAAATCCAAAGTCTCCATTTTCTGTGAGTCTGGTACCTACGCTGAGAATTGCACAATAAACTCTTCTAGGTTTGTCGAACCATCAAAAATAGGTAAGGATCTTGTCTGTGAGCTAAGCCATCTGAGAGACTTGGTAATTCTTGCACAACGATGTCCATGTAGCTCATGCAGTCTGTTCTGCCAATTCTCTAGGCCGTCATCTGAATCCTTCATGCAAGAGTTGTCACACTACCAATCCATGATACCTTCGGTAGTAGGATCAACATAATCTTCTTTCTTCACTATGATATTGTAGATATGATCCAGAACATTCTGATCTTCATCTCGGAGAGGTTCTGTGTACCTTTCTCCTTGAAAGGGGTCCAATGGTACTATGACTCTCAACCCTTTCCCTTCGAAGGTCATCTATCTCTTCTTAAGGTTAATGACTGCATCATTGTCTAGTGCCCATTCAATACCTAGCAAGGCCGGATAGGGGTTGCTGTCATCAATTATCTCAATGACCTCAAAGTCTGCTAAGGTACTAACTCCATCAATATCTACTGGGGCACTAGGGAATCTTCCTAGGGGCACAATCTTCTGCTGATTGACTAATCTCAATTGTATAGGGGACCATTCCAGAGTAGGTTTTCCCATTTGTTCCCAGGTTTGCTTAGTTAAGACATTTACTTCTGATCCTAGATCTAAGATGACATCAGTCATGTCATATTCTCCTATCTGAGCATTCAATCTCATTTCCTTGCCAGTTCTTCTGATCCTATTAACAGTTTTTTCCTTACCAGAACTTCGCTGAGGTTCGCAAGAAGCAATAACTTTCTGCAACTCATTTAAAGAATTCTGATTTCGTAAGAGCTTCATACAACTCTGTAAAAAGGAGGACAGTGTACTTACTTTATCCGTCGAAGCTTCTTGTGGCTGCGACTGCTACTGAGGTTGTTGCGCAGGTGCTACCGATGTGCTGGGGTCTGCAAAGTCTCTCTTGGCTTCCATAAATGTCTCTTTTTCTCTTTCGACATCAAATGCTGGGATTTTTTCTGGGGCCTTACGAACCCAAGCCTCGTCAGGCTATTTCTCCTTGTTCTGCACTTCGTTCGTAGCTCCACTCCTGGTAACAACATTAATGGCTGGGACAGGTCGTTGCTCCACAGCAATCAGCTGAATATTCTGAGTAGGGGCACTATTTCTTTCCTGAATCTTGGCTATCAGCTGCGGGCACTGCTCAATCACATGGTCGACAGCTCTACAATATCGACATGTCGTAGTTGGGTTCCGACAATCTCTAGCTAGATGCCATGCCTGGTTACAGTTATAGCACACAACCTGGCCTCGTCCTCTTCCAGCCATACCACCATGACCACAACCTCCAAAAGTTTTGCGACCTGATGTACTACCATGGTAACCATATCCATCATTGCCTGGTCCATCGTTTTGTACCCGGTAAGCATCATAAGTTCGCTCTCTCATGAGGTCAAAGCTGCAACACTCATCTTCATTGTGTCCAACTGACTTACAGAAATTGCAATAGGGGTTCTGAGGGACTTGCACATACCTCTGCAGGAGATAGCAATCTTCAGGTCGATGCTGGCCAGTTGTCCTACAGATCTCACAATATAGAACACTAGGGTTAAATGGGTTTGGCGCACCATAATTCAGGTAATTTCTGACCGCAGGACACTGTTCCTTGTCGTGACCCTCTGTTCGACATCGTGTATACCAAACCTCTTCTCGAACAGCTTTGCCTTTCTTCATGTCGCGAAGCTCCAGAGCCATCGCTGCCAACTACGCTTGTATTTGGGCTATACCAGAATTATCTTCGACAGGAGCAGTTTCAAGCTTCATCGCAATTTCCAGAGCCTCTTGCTGGTCAGCAACCTTCTGTTGCATGAGTGGAGTCCTGATATGCGGTAGCAACGCTGCAATGAACCATTCCTTATGCTGCGCTGGTCCAATAGTGAAACTGACTTGATCTAGCAGAACTTTGAATCTCTGATCAAAGTCCCACACCGATTCTCCTCGCCTCTGCTGAATTTTCTTTAGTTCAGTGATACACTGCGACTCTGATTTCGGCTTCTTAAATTCCTTTATCATTGTTGCTTTTATATCTACCAAGACATGGTTCTGAGTACTGGAAAACTTCATGAACCAGGTCAAAGCGCGGTCTCTAAAAGAAGTAACCAGCTGCGCTCTTCTTGTATCTTGATCTGTAATGTTCTTAGCAGTCCACACTACTTCACATAAGAACTAGAACTGTTCTGGATCCTCTGATCCAGTTCCTTTGAAAATAGGGAGCTTAATATCATTATTCATGTGGGCCATCGTAGATCTAGGGGGGGTTGAAGGGGGATTGGTAGTAGGCGGGGGGGAACTTACTGTGGAAGACTGACCTGCGACAGGAATAATCAGGCTAGGGTTACTTTCAGACTGCGATGGGTTCTCAGAGATAACAGGTCTTCGCTGCGGGGTTACCGGAGGGTTTCCAACAGAAGGGGTTTCTTCGGGCTCGGAGGTTGCTGGACTTACAGGGTTAGACCCAGTATTCTGACCTAGGGTTTAGGACTCAAAATTTATCTTGTACCTTTTTCCACTTCGCAGCAAACCACTTTGCTTGTCGAAGGTACTTTCACTTGCAAACATAGGCTAGTAATACTAAATCTAACAGTCTCATTCAATAAGCAATATACCGTTTTCAGACAATAGCATTTTAATTCTCAAACTAAATGAATTCAAATACTTACTCCTTGGTCCTTTGAAAAACTGTCGTTCGGCTTCGCTAAAGGACGTACTTGTGTCAATGGAGAACTCCATCACAAATGCTTCAAGGGTTCGTGTTGTCCAGAAATCAACAGCTCGAGATATCTCGTTGTTCACCCTTTTCAATATATTAATTCTTGTGGGGGTCCAATCAGGAAACTGACCTTCTTGGAAGTTCGTCCTTCTCTCTGTCAACCTGGATAACCACTGGTGCAACTCTATGTGGATACTACCAAAGAAAATTTCATAAACATCAGAGAAAACGTACCTTTGTAAAAATTCGTTTGAACTGCGACGCGGATCCTTGTTCTCTTGCTCAGCAAATTTCAGATAAGTCTTTTCAATCCAATCACTGATTTCTTTCACTAAGGGCCTCCAAAACATAGCTCTCTAGGTACGACGTAAACCCCTCTTGAGCAGATACTAAGTTCAACCGGCAACAGAACCAATTTGTTGGGCTATAGGGCAGACCTGGGTTTTATACCATTAACTTCGCACCAACAAAAGACCCACAGTGTTGGCCCTTTCGGCAACAACCTGTGAACAGGTTGCAGTCTCACCCGAAACAGCGACGGGGTGCCGCAGAACCAGGTTTTTGCAAGCAGAAGAGGGATATTATTGTACCTTTAGCCTTTAACCAGTTATTAATCATACAATACAGAGCTTCGACAACACTTATATAACTTCGCAATTAGATAAACGAACAGTTACTTGCTTAACCCTTAACTAGGAATTCACAGCGAAGTTATTATTTAGCAGTGATCTTACTTATCAGTTATTTACTTATCAATGCATAAAGAACATAACATAAACAACACAAAAGAACCACAACATAAGATATAACGTGGTTCACCCCCAGTGTAGGGGTTACGTCCATAGAACTGTGTTTTATTCAACTCTTTACAAAAACCACAGTTCTGATCTGCGCACTCAGCTGCAGATCCCTTCAAGTCCTCAAAGCCGCGCACACAGCTGCAGGCCTCTGCGCACACAGCTGCAGATCTTCTTAATCACCCAAAAACTCTTTGTGCACACAGCTGCAGAGGTCATCCACGCACACAGCTGGGACTTAACCTTTATTACAAACAAACCTTAGCTTCGCATCAATTCATCTTACATAAAAAGCCTAAACTGACTCCTTTACAAAAGTACTTATTTATACAGTGCACTTATTACAAAACCATGGGCTTAAACCATGGGCACCCGAACCCTGAACCCTGGACTTAAACCATGGGTTTATTACAAAAATAGGGCTTTGAATTAACCCCGACACCCCTAAGGCTATTTTGAGTCGTAACTCCGCTTACAAACTCCCACAAAAACCCCGGAGTTACTAAAGTTAAGGACCGTTAAGGTGCGCGCCCCAACAATATATGTGTTTGGTTCATGATGCCAAGCTTACCCTTAGAAAAATGAAAACAACTTAAATCTAACCTACTAAATTCTCCCTCAATGAAACAAGAAATTATAGTATGGATTAGTATTGTAAAGATAGGTATCCAAATAATTATCCATGTTCGTTTTTTGTTGAAACATAGTTGTTTTACTCGAGTGTTTGAAATCCTTTCTAGTAGATGTGTTTACCAGCACAAGGGATGCACTCTCTTTTGAGCATTAGTGCTTAGGTTAGGACCCTTGGTTTGACGGAGCCACCAAACGCTTTCAAGTTAAGTGTTTCCCCCAACCATTAGAAGTCGATAACCCCTTATCCACAGTTTGTGAATAGGTCTCTTCATGAGAAAATTTTAGGTTTATCACTAGATTCCTTGCGTGAGATTTTAATTGTACTTGAGATAAGTAGCAATCTCAGTAGCAGTTTCCCTTGGTACCTTTACCCCAAGGGAATGTCATTATAATTGTTTCTATCACACCTTTTCTTATGCTCTTCAATGGATTTAATCACAATCCATTGACACAATTGGAAGGTTCAATTATTATGTGTGGTTGCATGAGGATTGTTGGAGTCTTAGGATCGTGCTTGTACTTTTCATCCTTTGTTAATTTAAAAACTACATATGGTTTCCAATTGAAACACACTTACAAAGCACTTGTTGCACCACTTGTTATCTAAAATGGATCCAGAATCAAAATCAAATGGTTAACGACTTGGATTAATGCAAAGTAGTAAATAAAACCAGAAATTTTGGCTACGAAAGGGAATCTTGTGGCTATATAGGTTGATGATGAGGTAGGGGATATGGTTGATTGTGTGAAGGAACCCTCATTGGATTAGTTAGCTACCACTCCCATTAGAATCACCATGCTACCATTATAAGCACTAAAAATGAAACAATAAAAACAAATCAAAAGAACCTTGAATTGAAACGTTGGCAGAAATAAAACAAAAGGGAGAGGAAACATGTTGTAGATGGGGAAACGTTGCCAGAAAAATACAAAAAGGGAGAGGAAAAGTGTTGTAGATGGGGAGTTGAAGTACGTGGCCTTCCATCTACTCCCGACAAAGCCACAACTATCTATAAAATCATTTACAATGATTGAGAAAGGGTTCTTTGGTAGAGAAGACAAGGTCTTTGTTGCTTGTCAGCATCGGGGTAATGAATGTTGAGTTAATTCTTGTGAATGTGATTTGTAAATGGTCCATAAGCCATACATCATTATAAATTCTGCAATTGCTGAGAAATAAACACTGAGCATAGCCATTTGATGTTTAAGTATTTCTTTTTGGTTTATCCAAGGTAATCTTTGTTGTCTAATGTGTTAAATTGATTGTGTAGTTAAAATTTTATGTTTTCTTGTTTCGATTTGATATATTCCTGTGTGTATTCCAATCATTAGAAATGCAAAGCATTGCACATAGTTTCTTCTCCAAGGTGCTCTTATGACCACAATGGATGGCTGCCACAAACCATGTTCACATAAATGCTAGAGGAGATAAATGGTTCAAGGAATAATGACGTTGGTTATTGTTTCCTTTTCTAGTCTATGTTTATATTTGCTTTGTTGGAAATCAATTTTGAATACACCCATTTGCTTGATTGATTGATGATTCATAGCAATTTATTTTATTTAAATGATCCAATCAATCATTTACATCATTAATATTGATTTTCCTAAGTTGTTGATTTGAATTTACAACATGATTATCCCTGGGTTTTCACTATTGGTGTAAATGCTAGCTGTGTCAAGAAGCAGTCAAGAAATTCTCTTTAATAATGTTAGAATAATCAACCCATAGTATTTACCCACTTAGACATTATTTCATTTATTTTGTCTTATTTGCCTAGTCCATGAGTCCCACCATGTGCAAGT